>JAKTUE010000018.1:0-257633 GCA_030556525.1 Wickerhamomyces quercuum
GCAATCTGAGAAATAATCAAGGGGGGAACTAATAGAAATTGAGGGACGCAGCCACTGTAATTGATAAGTTTGATTGAATTGAGTCCTTGAGGATACGTTGAGGCGCTACCAATGTTAATATCGCTACTTATGTTAGAGACCTTTGTCACTAGGTGTCAGTTATTTGAGTAAAAGATGTGTGTATTAAAATAAAGGAAAGGTAAAAGAGATCTATACAGGACTATCCTCCATTTATATAAGAATGTAAGAACAGGATGTCCATAGACAGGAATGTAGAAGAAGGTGGGAATGTATACGCTCGAAGAGCGGGTAAGTGTAATAGTCCCAAAGGGGTAATTATCCTAATAAGGGTACAAACACTAACAAATTTTGAAAAGTCTCTGTTTTAGCAGACTAATCACATGTTGACCACAAAATTTAGGTACTTCACTGGCTATACCACAGATGATAGAACTTACAATGGTATGCGTGTATGTCTCTCGAAATGCCACCCGCTCTATCAATATGCACTGGCACAAGAACGCTTCACTGTTGGCATTTCCCATGAGAGTATGTGACGACTCACTCAGAAGAACAAGCATTATTGCCTAGTGAGCTCCAACTACTACATTTTATTCTCTTAGATGATTGATCACAATAAATATCTTTAAACTTAATACATAAACAAAAGTTCTAGAATCCCAGACTCTAAACTAAACATGCAATATTCTTCAAGCTAGTGAGAGACCTTTTAGGCCTTACAATTTACCAGAATCTTTGAACTGATCTTCAGTAACACCAGCACCCATGGCAGCAGTTGAAGAAACACCACCCGAGGTCAACTTCAACAAATTATCAATATATTCGGCACCAGACCATTTTTGATGCTTCACAACCTCAACACCATCCTTAATTTCTGGAGCTTGGACATTCTGACCATAAGCTCTCATACCAATGTTGGCATAGTCTCTGGCAAAGTTATCAACGGCCAAAGCAGTGGTATGCAAACCAGCCAAGGTGATGAATTGCCAGACGTAACCCAATTTGGCCAGTTTGTTGATGTAAGTTTCTTGGTCTTCAGGACTTAGGGCCTTGTTCCAGTTGAAAGATGGGGACAAGTTGTAAGCTAACCATTGATGTGGATATTTGGACTTGACACCTTCAGCAAATTCCTTGGCTTGTTCGTAGTCTGGTAATTTAGATTCCATCCAGATGATATCAGCATAACCAGAGAATGATCTAGCACGGTTAACAGCACACTGAGTACCACCTTGGTATCTGTAATAACCTTCACGGACTCTTGGGGCTTCCCAGTTGAAGTAAATGTCTTTACCCAAAAGTTTCTTTGCCAATACTCTAGCTTCTTTGTTTGAGGTTTGTGATAATGGATTGACTTTAGAAGTGAATTCTCTAATCAAAGCTTGTTTGTTTGGATAGAAACCTGAGTTGATTTCATCAATAACAGCTTCATGGAATAATTTTAAACCGGCCTTCTTAGTCCATTCATCTTCAATTTTTTGTAGTTCAGCACCGTAGACACCTCTAGCTTCAGCTTCGTATTGCAATTGTTGCAAATCACCAGCTTCTGGGTTTGTGGAACCAACAATGAAGTAATGATCTCTATGGTCGATGGTAGAAGTGATCAAAGTGGCAGCTTCAGAATCTGTTCTGGCAACAACAATCAAATCAGAACCAAAGATATCAGCAGAGGCTCTGATGGCAACCAATCTGTTGATATGCTCTTGTATTGGAACCAACACCTTACCAGCCATATGACCACATTTCTTAGTACCTGGAGCTTGATCTTCAATGTGGATACCGGCAGCACCTCTTTCGATGAACAACTTGGTCAACTTGATGATGGCGGTGATACCACCATGACCAGTATCAGCATCGGCAATGATTGGTCTCAAGAAGTCGGTGTATGGTAATTGTGCTCTTTGTTGAGGAGTCAAGGAGCTTCTTTCAGCACGCTGCTTTCTGTCATGGAACAACTGAGCAAACCACAACTGCTCAACTTTGTTTGGAACGGTATCGTATGGATAATCAGCTAAATCTGGCGATGGTTCGTTGGAAGTTGAAGCAGTAGATGATGATTGCCATCCAGAAACGTAGACGGTGTCCAAGTATTTGGCCATCTGTGTGACATGGATTGGGTCCAAAGCACCGAAGGTAAAAGAAGTAGTCTTGTTAGCGTCGTGCTCTTGAAGCAATTTGAAGAGCTTTTTGGCTTGTTGCGAGGATGGATAGTTGATATTTAGAGTACCTCTCTTGTTTGCAATGTCCTTAGCAGAGTAGATTCTCTTAGTATAAGCCCATCTTGGTTGAGCCCACCATTGCTCGATGTTTTTGACCTCTTTCTGGAAGTCCTGTTCCTCTTGTGATAAGTTGATTTTAGTGTAAACCATGTTTGATACTTATGATTGATTGACTGATTTCTACAACCAACTCTACTACAATAAAAGAAAAACGCCCACATGAGAATAGAGGAAATTCACCTGCCCTTTATAGTTCTTCACTTATTCTCTGGTATTCTCCTTCCTGCCCGTCCATCCCATCTTCACTGCTTCTCTTCCCAATGGCTCGTCGGATTGGCGGTGACAGAGAGTAAGAGCTTGCGGTTGCCCGAGTGCTGCGCGTACCAGTACTACGAGCAGTGCTGCACTCCAGCTCTCGGGCAGTTGGGAAGGGTGGAAAGGGGAGTGTGTGAGCTGGCAGTAGATGTCTCTAATTCAGTGGGTGTCTCTGGTGATAGCAGCCATTTCTCAGCGTTTCAACGGTGTTCTTTGCTCGTTTAAAGCTTGAGAATCAGCATGTGCCCGCTTTCTTACCCCAGATTTATCGAGTAGTCAACAAAGTCATTTAATACCGAGTATCGTGCAATCTCCCTTTCCACCAGTGACAGGGCAAAAAACAGAAATCAAGAACAGACAGATAGACACATGAGTCATGTCATCATCTATGAAAACTATTGATTGGATTGGCATTCCCGTGGTCGGTAAATCTACATTACTGGGAATGATCAAGAGCCAAAGGACAACTGGAGACATCAACAATGAAGTCATATAAATGACAACCGATCCAATACTATGCTGTCCTGTGGGCAACCGGGATAAGTCGTTTATATAGTAATTACCTCATATTGTTATGGGAAGTTTATTCTTTTACTATTTATGAAGGTTAATTCTCTACAGAATTCAACCATCCTTTCTTTTATACACTAACACTTGCAGAATACAAATACTTGTCTTAAAACAGGTTTCTTTTGTACACTTTGTGATCCCGTCAAGGCCCACCATATTAAACCAGCCTAACAAAACATCATTTACACGCTTACACTTCATTGTAAAACACCAACACACCAACACACCGAACTGTTTTGTTTCTCAAGATGCGATTGATAAGTCTAACTGATAAGTGCTCCAGTAATCAGCCTGCATGGATGGATTTAAGAACACTAGATCATTTTATTACACCGACAGTCATAACCTGACTCGGAAGTGATGATTCAACATATGAGTCAACCTGCCTCCCAAATCTCATCGAAAACAATTGACACAAACTGTAACTGCTTTCGTCTCGTTCGTCTGCTTGCTCTTACTTTCTCTTGTTCACCTCTTCGTCTTCCTCTCTTTATCTTCTTCCTTCTGTGTTCTATCTCCCGGTCTGGCCCCCACTCACCCAGTCTCCCATTCTTTCTCGCTAACTATGGGTGGGCCGGGTAGCCTTCCTTCACTCTAGTCCAATGTCCCCCACCTTGTTCCCACCTCCCAGACCCGCCCCAGGAGCTACCCAATTTCATGACATAATATATGACTAATTATTTTTCACTCATGAAAAGTAAACAACAACAACACCAGTAAGCCTTCAACTAACGTAATTGTCCTGGTTTATGTGCTAGCTGATGCTGCAATACCGGATATATAGATCATAGAATCAAGGAACAAGAACCCGAATCATTTGAAGAATATCAACTACACCCCGAATTGTAGACCTGCTGATGACAGAGCAAAGTTAGTGTAATTGAAGCAGAAAAGCTCGAAAAGCGTTTTTACATGCGTACTGGAGTAATGGCATTGCAGACAAGCTTTAGATGTGAAAAAGTTAAATGATGTACCTGTTCAGTCACTCCTCCCTTCAAGAGCCCGCAAGATGAATAAAAGACTTTGCTCATGTTGCAGTAGATACTAGTTTTTGTTTTTGTTCCCAATTTGAGAAGAGGCTAAAAAGTTGTCAAAGCAAGAATGCTTCAAAGAGATACCAGTTCACATGGAAACAAATCAACCTGCTAAAGTAACGATATACCTTTGAAATGGAAGCAAGTCTCGAACACCAGTCCTAAAGCGCCGAATATGAATAATCGTGTATTATCAACAAAATATAGAAGATCCTCTTACATTTCGAACGGGTTTTAGATCCAACGTAGATTTCATCACATAGAAAACAGAGAGATGATAGCAGCTTGTTGCTTGCTGCTCCTACTATTCATTACCAGGCTACCCACATTCATGACACGCCCAAATCCGAAAACCATACTCTTTTCTCTACATAGTCCCAATGCCCTCACAGAGTCTCAGACTTTTCAGTCTCCCGATTGCAAATAACAAAAACAATCGAAAATTTGACCAGCAAAACTAAAATCCATCTTTATCGAAGCCCACAAACACCACACACAGACTAGTGCGTCTCCTAATCAGCTGAGCCCTTGTGACATCCCGTCGTACAAAACACAAACACACCCACTTCTCCCTTTTTTGGTGGTGCCGTGTTTCTGTTTTGTTCTGTTGATCGTTTGGGAAAGGTGCTGACTCAGTCTAAATGTCGCCTAATAGCGGTGGAACTGGTAACGGTTCAGGAATAACACACACAATCAGAGAGCACCTAAATTTCAAGGATGATAAGAAGTGGAAGGAGTTCAGCAACAGGCGACTCGAGCTCATCGACAAATACAATCTCAGCTCAAGAAAGGCAAGTGAGCAGGACGATGATATCAAGCATATAGCGAATCTTCTAAGAGTAGAGTTTGGGTTCTCCATAGATACTCTAAACGAGTTCGATAAGCTTGTTAGAGCTGCCGTCCAAAGTGTGAGAAGAAACAGAAAGAGAAGCTCAAGAGCCAGAGTCAATAATGACCGATTCGTGATGGTTGATGATCAAAATAAACCAAATAGTGGCACAAACTCAAGTGTCGATAGTCCCTTATCCAGTTCATTATTTCATCCAATAGTTCCTCAAACACACCATCTCAACCATTTACAACATCAGCAGACAAATTACTCGACATCAACAACAGGATCAAACTCGTTGGCTACATCTCCGCCGAATTTTGCTAATCTGTTGCCCTCCATTAAGAACTTAACATCCTCAAACCAATCTATTCAATCAATTTCCGCTTCGCCAAATCTTCCAAATCATCCCTCGTTAAACTCAAACAACAATCCAACGTTTGAGCTTTCCTCTTCCTCGAAACAAAAGTTGTTGAATTTCATCCAGAAGTCGAAAACTTGTTTACTCTTGAGTAATAATGACCATTCTATCCATGGTGATAATTTGATGAATTTGGGTAAATCCATCTTGAGTTGTTCCGTGTCATTTGTTCTTGAGCGGTTCTTTAGTGATATTCCAACTGATTCAATCAACTATCTCTACGAGAAATTGAACACTCCTTTGAACTTTTCTAAAATATTGAAGTCCTTGGGTTATTTATCTAACGACGTGTTGATCTTGACCGATATACAGGCCTCCAATCTACTATGCAAACTAATAGGATGTTGTGTCAAAGACTTTGGGTTTGATTCGATAGGATATACTATTGGAGAAATCTTCCATGAGATTATATTGAATGAGTATCCTTTGATATCGACACAGATCACCAAATTAACCCAAGAGTCCCTATATACTCCATTACTACCTATCATCCCACAAGAAGCCGATAGTGAGATAGTGAAAGATGTTCAATTGAGACATGGGAGCAGAACACTTGATTTCAAGTTCACACCTTTGAGTTCTGCACCTCCAACGTATTTGGAATTAGTTGAGAATGGGAAAGTTGGATTCGGACTTGATCAGAATAAGAACATAAGATTAAGATGGAATAATAAGGAGTTGCTGGATATTGAGATTTCGAAGATCTTTAGAGACTTGAACATTAGAAGAATTGAGATTGAGCTGTATGAAGTTGAGAGAAAAGATGATGGCAATGCTATGAACTTCACTAGATTGTTATAGAGAGAAGTAGCTATGAAGAGAGTGTAATCGGGGTTATAATGATATGATGATAAAATTGTAATCTTGTTTTTTTTATATATTTTATGTGTGGGTTGGGTTTAAAGTGAATATTTATAGAATTTATAGAAAGCGCTTTGCATGGTGCTAATTAATAGAAGAAACCGATACTGTTTTAATAAGTTTCATTCTCCCATTGTACTTACCTGATCTCAAAAGGTTTCAGTATTATTCAGGATTATTAAAAAAGGGTATACAACGTCCAAAATAGCTATAGAAAACGTTTAAACCTGTTGTTATAAGGAAATGAAGTAATGTAGCAGGAACTTTGAGTATAAGCAAACCAAACCAAAAAAAGAACAAGACCCAAACGAGAACAGAGGGAGGGCATAACAGTTATAAGAGACAAAGAGTAGAAGAGAATTGTACTCTTCACATGTTTCATACAACGTCAACCAAAAAAAAAAAAGTAAACCAACATGAGTAAATCAAACAGTTATAATGAGATCTTTATAATCTTTAAATTAAATCCTTCTATATCATCTCAATACGATCGAGAAATCTGTCTATCATCATCTCAAATATTATCAAATCAATAAATCATCGTCTAATGAAACTCTAAAGCCTTGAAACTTTCAATAAGGTCTCTGGCTTCAACTTCGTATCTTTTATCCTCTTTCTCATCTCTGATCCCACTGACTTTCCGGTCTATTTTATCATAGACGATTCCATCAAATTGTTCGTTTTCTTTATCATTACCATTACTTTTCGTGATCTTTGTCAAAGCAACATCTCTAAAATCATCCTCGATTATCTGATCCAAACTTTGTTGAGATGAATTTTGGTTATTCGTGGATCTCTTTATTGGGAACCTATCATATCTGACAGTCAAAGGCCTTCCTTCAAATTCAATCCCATTAAACATCTCAATAGCCCTTTTGGCATCATACTCGTTGTTGTAAGTCGCAATAGCGAATCCTTTGCTAAACCCTTCGATATCACGAGGAATCTCAACCCTGTTGATGGAACCTGCATTTCGTAAATAGTCTTTCAAGTTACTCCATTCTGAATCATAAGGAATATTGCCAATGAATAACCGTGTTCTATCCGGGATGGATGGATCAATTTCAGTTATTGTTTGATAAGGATATTGTCTCAAAGATCCAAGAGTTCTTGATGATATGTTTGGTGAGCTAGCTTCAGAATTTTGACGAGACGAAGAAATTGTTGAAGAAGATCTTTGATGGAGTTGGTAATGATGGTGAAATTGACCTCCTTCAGCACCATGATGACCATGGATATGACCAAGACTTCCCCTTGATGGTGATCGATAATGTTGACGAAATGGTTGGTTTGGATAAAACACAGGGGGTCTTTGTATAGGGATATTGTAGAGGTATGGAGCTGGTCTAAAGCTCGCTATTGGGGAACTTTGATTTGAACTTGGGTTGGAAGGTATGAAGAATCGTTGCTGGACCGGATTACCAGGGCCACCAGGGCCACCAGGGCCACGGGGCTCAAACCCCAAAGGGATGGGGCCAGAGTAGTATCCCGGATTAGGTGATAATGTTTGCTGGAAGTGGTTTGTAGGAGATAATTGGTTGTTTGTGTTTGGGGCCGGTTGGAATGGAGGGCCGGGAACGTACCTTAGAGCAGCAGCTGGTGCTAAAGGGGGCCCAGCAGATAGTGGGGCAGGTTGTGGAGGAGGAGGTGGTGGTGGATACTGGAAGAGGATGTTCTGCAGTGGTGGAGAGCTGATTGGATCAATGGACTGGTGGATCTGCTGATCGTGAATCGATGAGTTGAGATATGCTTGGTTTATGAGAGGAGTTAGGTTCAACTCAGGCTGATTATCACCAGTGGACTTCATCTGCTCATCTGTTCTCACCATCAGGTAGTAACCATGCCAGTTGTAGCCATCGATTGAGCTGAACATGGCATCGACACTCTGCTCCGAGTTCAGTGACACGATACAAGAACCACTTTCTTCGAATACCTGGATATGCAGAATGGTCTCGTCCCTGATCCCAGCAGGCACCAGGAGCTCGTTCTTGATCTGTCTCCATTTGATGGCCGGTGGGATGTTGAGTATGTGGACCATTGTGATTCTGGGCTTGTGGATCTCGTTGTGCCGGTTGTCTGCAGCGATCTGGTGGTGGTCGCGTTGGTGGTGCTTTGGGCTGTCATCTTTGGTGTCACTATTATTAGCTTGTGTGTCAGGAACAAAGGACTCTCCCACTTTGAACTGGAAAGTCATTCCAATTGCACCGTGAGAAGAGAAAGAAGCACAGTTCTTTGGTGTGAGGAGACAACTGGTCTGGTGGGCTCAGCACTGCACTGCTTAGCGAGTAGACAGAGAGGAATCGGGGGAGGAGGGGGCGCGTTGGCTGACACTTTTTTAAGGGAGAAGAGAGAGATCTTGATCCCAAATTGAGATTTAAAAGACTGCTGCTGCTGGGAAATGTGCCAAAAACGTGATTTCTGAGATCAAGAATAAATAAAGAATAAGAATTCGCGAATATCTTACTTATTACTTATTACTTATTACTTATTACTTATTACTTATTACTTATTACTTATTACTTATAACTCCCTTCCAAACAGGCGCTCGCTCTTCCGCCTAACCACTGGACTGGACTCACCACCTGTTTATATAACCTTCTAGTTCTAGCCTCTACAAAAGAAAAACACATTGCTTAACAATCTCTCTTTATTTTCCTAATCACACAATCTTCCAGCTGTTCATTCGTTCACGAGCTTTTGGTTTTCTAGTTTCTTCTGTCTCTTCTGCCTCTAAAATTGCCTCTTCCTCCTCTTCTGTTGTGCTGTCTACGTGGACCTCTTTCATGAAGCTCTTCTCTAGTAGCAAGTCCTATCTCTTTTGCCAAAGATGTCCCCAGCTCAACACCGAACTTTTCAACTCTAGCAAGATCTCTTTTAGCTGCTTCAGCACCTTCTTCGTTACCGAATTTCTTAGCTCTTGCTATCTTTTTGGTTAACAACTCAATGGCTGAGGCTTTACGTTCTTCTGGACTCAATTGCTTGATTGTCTTTGGCTTATCCTCTTCTTTGGTTTCAGATGTGTTGATTGTTGCCTTCTCCTCTTCTTTAGGTGGTTCATCATCATCATCATCAATCTCTAACAATTCTTCATCTTCATCTTTATTCTCCTCTAAAACCGGTTGGGCTCCTTCAACTTTAGTTTCAGATTCAGCTGGAACCACCTGAGCGGCTTCAGTAGTGGCATTGTCAGATGTCTCCAGGCGAGCAATCAGGTCACTCTTAACACCAGAGGTTGACAATCCTCTTTCTTTGAGTATTTCTTTCAGTTGAGGAACGGTTTGTGAAGAGTAGCTCATGTTTATTATGCTTGAAGTAATAACGTGGAGGAACGTGTTATATGAAGGTAAATTGCCTAGGAGAACGAACGCGTTTATTTATTTAGCAGGCTGATGATGAAATTTGTTGAAAACTCAGAAGACCTTTTCAACCCAAAAACACTTGCTTTTCTTAGCTTGTTTCTCTTGTTTGGATTGTTCGTTTCGTTGTTGACTTTGTTCAGCCAGCAATTTCCAAAATCAAATCAGTAAACTCGCGAAAATAATAACACAATAAGGTCACGTGAATATCCCGTCAAAATCATAATATAAGCGACCGGGTAATGGAAAACGAATTTGATAATAAACCGCAACAACGTACGGTACGCTCTCATTTCACGAAATTAGGCATTGCTGTTGAATTCTTTGGTTAGGTTACTAATACAAGTAAGGAATTTATAGTTTTATAGTTTTATAGTTATTTAGTGGTATTATGTTAAGGATACTAAAAGTTTCAATTGGAAGACACTTTTAACCAACTTATAAGATCATGATCTATCTATAATATCTGCAAATCTTTCTGTCATTAGCCCTTGTTTTATTTTCGTTTATTCAACTTCTGCTTTCTTCTCTTTAAGATAAGATCACGACTCACACTAGACTTAATGATTCTATTGGTATTAGATTTACCCAAAACTTTAACTCTTAAACCATCAACTTTCTTAGGCTTCAATCTCATATCTTTGAACTTTCGTAGTTGTTTCAATCTGGTTTCTTTACCTAACTCTTTCTTTAGTTCCTTACTCAATATTTCTTCTTCTAATCGTTTATTTTCACGTTTGATCTCACGTTCTTTAGCAATGGCTTCAATTTTTTTGATCTCCTGAAGATTCTTAGCTTTGATTTGTTCTTGTTTTAATCTTTTTAATTCCTGTTGTTTACTGAACCTCTTCTGGTCTTCTTTTCTTTTCAATTTTAGTTGTTCATTCTGCAATTTTATCAAGTCCCTTTGTTCTTGTTCTTTTTGCTCTTGGATTCGCTTTGATGTACCCACAGATTCTTCATCAGGAGCATCATCACTATCACTGTCACTATCACTCTGACTGTCTTCTTCAAGATTGCTGATTTGTTCAACGTCATCACTCTCTCCTTCACTACTGTCATCTTCATTTGCATCTTCTAGTTCTTTGTCTGATTGCTCATCAGCAGTATAGAACTCATCTTCGTCCTCTTCGTCTGCAAATTTTTTGTGGGTAACCTTGTGCGCTTTATCGGCGACTTTCTTGCCACCGCCTAGAACAACTCTTGTGCTTTTAACCATTCTTGCAAGCCTTTTCTATCTCTGCTGGTTCTGTGGAATCCAAAACTTCAACTGGTTCTTTACACAGAAGATGAGCTGAAAAATTTCGCTACAAATTTTTTTTTTCCTTACACAGCAAAACAATAACAAACAAATAAAAAATTGATTACGTAATGACTATAGATTCGGGCAGAACTTGGTGCCTAAAAGCGAAGAGACACGGGTTCCTAGAAGGTAGCAGATGATGGCACGGATAATGTTTAGGAGAAGTTCGGTGTCTCCAGAATATAGTAGAATGCCTATGATGATAATACCGACGACAATAGCCAATGTTCTATAGACTGTAGTTTTGCTGTAGCCAAAAATTGTGTCATTATTTGTCTCGTGACTATCATTATCATTCTCTGTATCACTTTCACTTTCATGATTTGGCCCTGTGATAATAGCACCTGATCCCGAGGGGTTTCCAGGTGAAGATGAAGGTAACAAAGGCTGTCTTTCTGGGTCCTCAAGTGGCTGTTTATTTCTCCATCTCCCTTCGCTGACATGTCGATACCAGTCCCAAGCCCTAGAACTTAACGATTCTGGGTAGATTCTAACGAGTTCACCAGCACTTGAACTATGAGTATCAATTTGGGGTTTGTTTTGGTTCTGAGTCGTTAAAGATGAATATGTATGGATTTCTTGAAGAGGTTCTGTTTGTAACTCATAAACTGATCCAACAGATAAATTTGACTTTAATTGTGCTAGCTTACCATGAGGTAGTGTCTCATAAGCGGATTGGAAACTCTGTGCCGTTACATCACTTTCAAGGTCTTTATGAGTATGTGAAGTGTTGGTATTGGCTGACTTAACTGCTTTGGCTGTTGAATCTGATTGTCCAGACTTTGGGTAATACGTATAATTCTCAAAGGTGCGACTTGATAAATCAGTCTCCAGTATAGTATCATCTTGTCCAATGTTTATCAAGGTCTCATTACCAGAGTTAGCCGACTCAATAGATTCAATTGATTCTTTTGTTTGTGGCCTTGAGGAAGGCTTGGAGGAGATGATATCAATGTTCTTTCTAACAAATTGAGACATGATGAGTTGAATAAGAGCCGAGCCTATCTACCCTTCAAAAATAAATGCCAGCGTCACCAACAGATTCACCTGTGTTATGTAAAAGACATTCGAAGGCAGGGGCCATCAATGTTTTTTCTTGTCAAGCACAATTTCAAGATTGACACAAAACCCTACATTAAATCATATCAAACCAAACCACAAAGTCAAGAAAAACAAAAGAAATAGTTTAGAGATTGCCAGTGCTACACTAACTTGCTTCTTGAATGAAAGAGCTAGATCTTTTTATATTTATTGTCGAGTCTTAGCTATGATTCATGTTTATACTTCTCATTGAGCAGTATAACCACCATCAACAATAAGGTCACTACCAGTAGTGTAAGTACTAGCGTTTGAAGCAAGGTATAAGTACGCACCAACCAACTCTTGCGGCACTGCCTCTCTTCCCAATGGAGTTAGAGCCCTCCATTTCTCTTTCAAATCACTATCAGCGAAATTTGTCAATTCTGTTGCTATATACCCTGGTGAAACAGTATTGACTCTTGCAAAGCCTGCCCATTCAACAGCCAATGACTTTGCAAAATGTATAACGGCTGCTTTGGCGGCATTGTAACCACTTTGCTTCTGTGGAATATTCACAATTGAACCTGAGATAGAGCCGGTGATGATGTAAGAACCTTTCCCATTTTTTTCAAACACTTTTCCAACAGCCTTTGATAGATAATAGATGGTGTTCAGGTCCAAATCAATAACGTTTTTCCACACCTGATCATCTTTCTGTTCCAAGATACCACCACCGGACCATGGAATTCCTGCATTTGAAACGAATATATCAATCGTACCGAAGTCTTCCACAATCTGATCAACCACAGATGGGATTGAATCAAAATCTGTTAGCAAGGCCTTGTATGCTTTCACCTTGACGTTGTATTTCTCACTCAATTCTTTAGCAAGTTCATCAGAAGGGGAGGAGTTATACCAAATAGCAACATCAGCACCAGCCTGGGCGAAAGCAGTAGCAACAGCAAGCCCGATTCCTCTGGAGGCACCAGTGACAGAGGCGACTTTTCCCTTCAAAGAGAACAGATCAAGAACATTGTCTGAAAGTTCTGGATAAGGCTGAGGAGTCTGCAATTGAGTTGCTATGGTCTCTTTGAATGTCATTGTTGTGTGTTTAATATTTATCCGTTAGTCTATTGAATTGTATTTGTTCGCTGTTGATCGGCTAGGCACCGCATTGTTGTCATCTGGAAATGTGGGAAGTTGCTGTGATTTATATTTGAAGGGTACCAGAGTCTCGTTTTTTTTGCCTGTGACGTAATAATCCCTTTTGGCTGGAAGTAGCAGAAGCCGAACAGTGAAGCATGATTACGTTATACAGCTAGCTAGGTTTGGCCAGTTTGTTGTAACGGGAAGGGAACAGTCGTCCGGAGGTGCTTATATGTGTGGTATATTTTGGGTAGGGACATTGGTTTGTGTTGACTTATTAATTGGTTGTTTGGTTACTTACTTACTTAGTTTGCTAGCTATTTCTGCTGACCGCTAATCCTGCTTTGGGAATTACTGATCGCTATTTCTCGCTGTCCCTCGCCAATCACTTTATCTCCGAAGAAGCCACTAAACTCTCGGTGATAATGATTCACAGATTTTTTTTTTTTTTTTTTCAGTTCCTCAGTTTGTCCAAAGAGACTCGAAGATCATACACAAAGACTTCCTCTTCACCGTCATAAAAGCGGCCTTAACTTGCCTTAAATGAGCGAGAAGGACACACCGGTGACAAGCAGCGTCAAGGATATATTGTTTGGCTCAGTAGGTATCTATGAATAAACTTCCAATTTAAGGTCCGTTATCCATAGATCATAATAACTAACCATCGATCGATATCCAGCTTTCTGGTGCTACTGGTAAATTAATTGAATATCCATTTGATACCATAAAAGTTAGACTACAATCACAGCCACACGACCAGCCGTTGAAATTCCATGGGGCTACTGATTGTATCAAACAAACCTTCCGAAATGAGGGATTCATAGGGTTTTATAGAGGTGTTTCTTCTCCAATCATCGGCGCTGCCACTGAAAATGCTGTTCTATTCTTCAGTTATAACTTGGCCCAGGATCAAATCAAAAAACATGTAACACATTCAAGAGATGACCTATCTCTGAGATACAAGGTTTTATGTGGTGGGTTTAGTGGGATCGTTGCTTCTTATGTCTTGACTCCTATTGAACTTGTTAAGTGTAAGATTCAAGTTGAAAAACTTTATTCCAACAAGTCATCCACTATCTTAACACTGATCAAAGACATTTTCAAGAAAGATGGTCTAAAAGGGTTTTGGTTTGGACAAACAGGAACATTGTTAAGAGAAAGTGGTGGTTCTGCTTCATGGTTTGGTGTTTATGAATTGGTTTCATATGAACTAAAGAAGTTAAGATTAGGCCCAGATCATAAAATCACGACACGAGATCAAAATACCATCGGTGAACTTCTGGTAAGTGGTGCATCTGCGGGTATCGCCTATAACCTGTCGTTGTTCCCAGCTGATACTATAAAAAGTAAAATGCAAACAAATAGTGTGATTAATCCAAATTCACAAGTCACTTTCGTTTCAACAGCTAAATTAATATATAGAAATGGTGGTATAAAAGCTCTCTATAGAGGTTTGGGAATAACTTTATTAAGAGCTATACCGTCTAATGCAGTCATTTTCTTTACATACGAAGAATTAAAAAAAATATATGGTTAAGGTTTGAATGTGTATGACAGAAATAGAATATCTAAATAGATAATGCTTATGCTTTTGAACGTATTTGTTTTGAAGTTTTCAGTAATTTAATCAATTTAACACTCATATGGGTCAATTCTTCCTTGAAATAGAATAAAAATGCAGCAGTTAAAACGCTTTGAGATAATTTAACGCTGATACCGTTGTAAAAACCTTGAATACCTTCCTTTGAATAGATTTCATTGATCCATCCAATAACTGTTTTTGGGTTCAAACCACTTTCATCTTTCAAATGCATTCTGGCCTTCAATGTAATATAAGGATATGTTGAACCAGTGGCAATCAATTTCCCTAATGCACCAATGAAGAAAGCATGAGCTGAAGTAACACTGTTTGGTTTTCTCTTATTAATAAAGTTCTTCAATTGTTCAAAAATGGTATATTGAATAATTGGATTGATTACCAAGATCAAAGCAGGAAGAACACCAGCAAAAAGGGTCTTGATACCATCTTTTTTAATGATATCAAGAAGAGCACCTAGAGTTGTCAATTTCTTGGTACCATTGACAGTGATTCTTGTATTAGCAACCCAGATAGGGTTCGTTGAAAACACAGTGATTGACCCAGCTATAGCACCCGTGATAATACTTTCCAAAGGACTCAAGATCTTTGAAGATTTATGTTTTGATTTCAAAATGATCTTGGTCACCAATTCATAGAAATAGTAATATACCAGATTATTCACACCGATTCCAAAAAGGGCACTTTCAAGACCCGAATAGAACCCCGAAAGTCCCTCATTCTTCAACAAATACTTAGCAGCAGCAAGAGTAGAGACCTTGTTTTTTTTACCACCTTTTTCGCCCTCACTTTCATCGTTCGTTTCGACTTGGACTGATTTCTGAGATTTTGTTTGAGCCAGAGTAGATAGTGTGACTAAAGGATAGGTCACCACCATGCTGAGAGCACCACCGATGCCTGCAGCAGCTGCATGTGCTACTGGATCCACATCCAAACGATGTGCCATGATAACAAACTATTTATCTTTCCTCTTTCGATCTTAAAAGAGAGACTCTGCTCTTATCACCAATCTCTTGCTCGATGATATTGCCCAATTTAATTTAATCCTTTTCCCCAGACCAGAAAAAGAAAGCGTGTCCGAAAATAGTAAATCACCTAAAGCGGCAGTTACGCATGTTTTCAATCATTACCCGGTCTTTTTTCAAAACAAATCATTTTCAGGCCATTTCCATCTCTTAAGCAGTGAGGAAGATGGTGTGTGACAGTATCACACCATTTGTCTATTTATTCAGGGAATCGGCCAGAGAGCATGAACAGAATCACACACTCTGCAAGGGAACAGCTGAACCAGTTTTTCTTCATCTCATCGATCGCCATCGGTTCCATCTACCTGGTGAAGTCCATCGTCAACAGTAAAAGAGATACCGAATTCAATGCTGAATACTTGCAGCAAGATCAAACTGATGATGATGGAACAACCATCGCGAAGCTCCAGCCAGGTTTGCCAGAACCTTCAGGAAACTTCAAGAGAAAATCACAGTTCGAGGGTGCCGATAATGCATACAGTTCAAGAAGAGGAGGTGACAGATTCTCAGGTCTGCTAGATTTTGAATGGTTATTTGGTGGTAAAAAAAGTTGATGATATTGATAGGATTTCATCTGTTTCATGATTGATGATATTGTTTTTTTATTAATAGAAAATAGTTTGTAAATAGTCGTTGTTATTGTACGAAATATGAAATTACATAAAAGTGATGAATAACACAATAAATTAAGTCTTCACATTCACACACATCTCTTAAAAAGACATCATAAAAACAAACATACAATAAAGAAGATACGATTCAAGTTTGAAAAGATCCGATCATCTAAGAACTAAAAACGAAAAACTAACAAAGACTTAAACCATGACATAAGAGTAATTGATAGAATTCAACCTAATCTTTCTTCTCGAAATAGTCAGCCATTTCTTGATCTAATTGCTCAACAGTCTTTTTTGCTGGTCTTTTAGTTTTTGGTTTTTGTTTCTTTGGTTGTTGTTGTTGTTTAACAGGAGTAGCTTTAGCTTGCTTTTGTTGCTTCTTAGCAGGTTTTTGCTTTTCAGCAACAACAGTATTTGCAAGAATTCTAGTTGATAATGGTTTCTTAGTTGGGTCGATTACCAATTCCAGTTTTAATTTAGTAGCACCCCCATCAATTGGAGCACCATTATATTTTTGAACAGCTTTGTTGGCATTGACAGATGATTTGAAAATAACGGTAGCAATACCTTTAGATTGCCCTCTTTCATTATAAGTTAAGGCAACAGTTTGAACACCACCGATTTGAGAAGCAAAAAAGTCCTAGAATAATAAATGTTAACAGATGAGTCCTATAGAAAATGTGAAAAAAAAAATCTTGGTACCATGAAAAGCGTTTGATCAACGTCAACTCTTCAAAGTTTGAATTTCGGCACTGATGAAGCTTCAAAAAAAGCGTAATAACATGGTTAAACTATAAATAACATCTCAGCAAATACACTAAAAAAAGTGGAAACCAGTTGGTACTCTTTGAGCTGAAATCTAGAGATATGACCAGCAACGGTACTGCTTAAAATCTAACATAATGAAGGAAATTAGTTCTTTTTGAAGCATACCCTGGAAATCAAATAAAAGAGCACAACTGGTTAAACCCCAACAAGATTACGAACTGAAATTTGTTCCCCTTCTCAATTTCAAAATCAGCCTCTAGTTAAGATTCCATAACAGAACCGAACAATTAAGGTGATTATCATTATAATATGATGTTATGATTCAACCAAGTAGACAAATCAGTCAAACAAGTCAATGTGCGACTGTTGAGCAAAGTGTGAACAATTCGGGAGAGAGGAATCAAATCAGTGCAAAAAAAAGAACCACCAAAACAAAAGAAAAAAGGATAATCAACTTATGCAGGACAGAAGTCTTGATGATCACCTGAAAACCAAAAGAAATGATGGTCAAAAAGTCAGAACAATGATGAACAACATCAGAAATTCTTGTTTTTCGCCTTTTATGAATAGCATTTCACTTTTGAGTTTTTCTTGTATAAATGAGAGTAAAATCAGAACAGAAGTTTAAACCATGTTATTATCAACTGTTTTTCAAACCCATAGTATAGAAAAATAAACAATGTATTGCACTTTACTAGATCAATCATAGGAACATCCAGCATTATTTTTACTCATTTGATCAGTAGTCAATAACAAATTAATGAATCAACAAAGAAGAAAACGAAACCCAAAGGGATGATAGACTGATGTCCATAAGAATAAAATTCAAAGTCGCAATGAGAACGGAACAACATCAAAACACAACTTTCATGACACCTCAAAATCTTCAATGATTATGTACTAACCTTGACGGCATCTTGTTTGATATCTTTTGGCAACCCGTAGACAATAACTTTAGTAGCGTAAGAGGCATCTAAAACAGTGCTTGGAGCTGGCTTAGCTTTAGGCACATTTTGTTTTTTCTTTGGACCAGTTGGAATGGTGGCTTTACCCACTTTAGACTTGACAGCTTGCTGTTTCTTCTTGAATTGTCTCTTTGGTTTGGAGGAGATGATCTCGTCTAAAGATTGGTCTAAGGCTGACATTTTTGTTATTGTTGTTGTTGTTGTTGTTGTTGTTGAGTTGAAGAAGAAAGAACAGAAGGGCAAAACCATTTTTTCAGGAAAATTGAGCGCTTTTATTGAAATTCGTGTCAACCAGCCAGTCGAAATTCCGAGGGTGCTCAACCATCCGGGTAATAGACGTAAGTTAAAGGTCGGATATCTTAACACGTGAGTATCACATGACTAGATGCTTATGTGATATTGGTAGATATCCAAGTTATCCAACTTCACTAAAGTAAAGATTAACAGTGGCTACAATCAGATATCAAAAGGAATAGTTAACTTTTTATGACTATTTGATGAGTGTCCAAAAGGTGGGATTCTCCAATATATAGAAGAAGTATACTCAGATAAGAAACACCCAGGAAAGAGCCAATAGACTCCAAGTCACTAAATTAGGAAATGATCGGAGTTATTGAAGATTAATACAGAGCTAGACAATCAAGACTAAGGCCTGATTTCGACCACCGTTCTAGTCTTCGATAATCAATAGTAATCCAATCATGAGATTACACGTATAAGGGCTTCTTAACCGTTTGGCTCATTTAATAAGAGATTACGTAAACTATACTTAAGTACGTTTTTTATGTGACGATAAAAAGCTGACAGTAAGAACTTAAGCATTTGTACAGGTTTGTTCAGTTGTTGGAGAGTTTTGGCGCTAATTGACGCTATTTTGGTGAGATCTTGAACATTCTGGTGGAATTGATTTACGGTACAAGCCTCTTTTCTGCCCGAAACCATGTCATACACATCGCCTAGAAGGTCAAACATACGGCAGCTGAACAAGAACAACTCTCCAACTAGGATTCCAATAAGCAATAATTACAAACAAGGCATCGTCAAGTACATTCTGGGTGCAGAATTTGACAACAAAGTGGGTGCAGTCATCAAACATCAAGTACCCAAGAAGATACCTGGATTCAAAGAAAACGATCTTGCGAACTTACTACCAGAGTTGATGATTCCATTAAATTCAGAGCAAAAAGAAGAGGATTACAATTGTTTCATACTCTATCTTGATAAGGATGGAAGATATAACACTTTACCAGATATAGATAAAGAGACCTTTGAGATCGATGAAATGGGATTACAACATCTGAATCTGAACGAGATCAATACGATTTATGAACAAACTAATGACAGTCAACTCGATGAGATTTTATTCTTTCTTAATGTTACCAAAAAGATTAAAAGTGAACACGATGAAAGAGGTGTAATCATAAAGTCAATTTGCATAGGGACGCCTTTGAGAAACTTCATTATTTTCAAGCATTTAATAACCTTCACCATACAAACTTATATCCATGAACCAAAAATAGCACATCTCATAACCCTCTTCAATGATCTAAACAAACTTGATTTATCTGAATGGTACAACTACATGAAATTGAACAGGGATGACGCACTATTCAGCTTACTGTCCCTAAATGTGTACGATAATAACAGAATCATCACCTCTTTGATCCAGTCTCCATTATACAGAAATGGCTCCCTTCATTACAGTCTATATTCCATACCAATGAAATTTTCCCTAACACAACCAAAAAGGTTGATTCAAACTGACCTGAATGTTGATTCGAACATTTTAAAGTTCTTACTGAAGTTGTCAACACAACTGAACTCAATTGATTATAAGAATCTTAACATAGTGATATATTCAAATTTGAAAAACAGCAATGATTTCCTATCACAATTCTTGTTATCCTTATCTAATTTTTTCAATGGTTTCAACAACAATTTTTATCATAATGACAAGATATTGTACTTTCCAAACCTTGATTTATACAACTGGGAGAAATTTGTTAAGTTCAACAAAGCCCATAAAAATTTCAAAGTTATTGGAACAAATAACTTACTTCTGAAAGATTTGGGTGACGATATCGATTTTTTCTATAACTTGGATGAAGAGATATTGACAAAATCAGAGTCCTTAGAATCATATGAGGTTTCTATCTCAAAAACTTTTGACTTTGTTGAACTACTAAAAGAATTGATCGAACAGGAGCATGATTCCCTTACCATCAAGTTATCTTTGCAAAGATTCAATATATATGAGATCATCAAAATTCTGAATAGAGAAGATATTGGTGAAGATGATGATGAGTTGGATTTGAAGGATTACTACATGAAAAGAAATAAGAATTTAATACTATTTGATCAATTCTTTGAATTCAAGACAATTAAATTGATCGATTTGTTGCACAAGTTCTTGCGAATTGAAGACGTGAGCTCTTATTCAAAGCTTTATGATTTCTTTATTGAGTATGCAACAGTTCATTTAAACAATTTCATTTATGTTGTTGAGATTTTTCCAATAAGCGTTAAAACTTCAAAAGATCTGATATATGATGTTGGTTTGAATTATGAATCAAATATGCTAAATGCATTGTTCAAACCAATTCTGTTCAACGACTCCAAACTTCAGTTGAAAGTACTGAAATTGTACCAAGTGTTATCCAAATCAATTATTCTGAAAACTACGATAAACCAAAGAATCAACAACTTCATGATAATAGCATTAAATGAGTTTATTAAAACCCCAAAGATGAACCTTAGACGGACATCATAAATAACTAATAGTAATGATAATAGAACATACATAATTTATTTAACACCATTCTCGAGTATGATCATAGTTTACTCTTTTTAGGGATAATAAACTTATCCTGTAATTCACTATATTTCTCATTAAATATCTTTTCATATTCATCATAATTCAGTGGATTGACAACCGTTTTGTAACCATCATTAACCCTTTTATTCAAACTGTTCTTGATAATCTCAATAATTTCATCGGGTTGTTCCATATTCACCAAATGTTCACCTTTTGGAACTATAATCTTCTCAACATCTGGAATATACTCCATCATCTCTTTCACCCGATCTTTATCGTTCCAATTAGCATTTTCACCAATGACATACACGACGGGAATTGTCACATGTTTTGGTATATAATCTCCAACCTCGGCCCAGAGAAGCATCCCAGAATAGTAGCAGATGAGCTGTTGTTCCCTACTAGTCTTGGCAGTTACTTCACCACTTCTGGTCATGTACAGCTCAGACTCCACAAATTGTTTGAGAATCTCTTTGTTGGCCCTCTTGTAAAACGATTTGTTGTAAAAATAGTCATAGTACTCATCAACCGAATTAAATTTGGATCTGATCGCTTTCCCCAAAGAGGGAACAAGTTTCTTAGCAAACATCCCAATCTGAGTGTTATGGTTATGCGTTATCGGCTCAATAACAACAGTGAACTGGAATAGCCGAGGGGCAACAGTAGTCAGATATAACGCCTGGAAGCCACCCATCGAGTGTCCCACCAGCACGTTGAACCCGAGTAGTTTCTGTGATTTGGCCACCTGTATAAGATCATGTGCCCCTTCTCTCCAATCAAACTCCCAGCCCAGTTTTCCACTGTTTTCAACTGCACTCTCCCCATGGTTGACTTGATCCATCACGATGCAGTTCGTCAACTGCCAGCTCAATTTCTGCTCGTTATTGGAGTACTGAAATATTCTTTTGATGTGGTATTCCCATATCGCTTTAGTCATACCAACACCGCTCAAGAAGAACAAGTTGATGGGGATTCGATCCTCCATAGTAAACTCCTTTGTGAGCGAATAGTGGTCAAATACCACTGACAATGGTGCTCCAGAAGGGATGGACGAGTGCTGTTTCCAGCGAGGAAACTCTGCCTCGATGACTTTTGTGTACTTTACGTAGGACATTTCTACTAGTTTGTAGCTCTCATGAAACCCATATCCCACTAGGAATTAGCATCTTCCGTGTGTTTTTTATACTTGTGATGAGTCTAATTCCACTGGTCATATTTGTTAGTGGTGAAGGAAATGTGGAGAATTCCCTAAGGCAAAAAGAGTCCGGGTAACACACTACACATACAAATAAACTAACACTTTTATTTCTATCTCTAATGAGCTATTGATGGCACAAATACAATGGCCTGCTTTTCACTCGCACCATTATATTTTGGTTGAAACGCTCTATCAAGAACTGGGAACATATCCGTGTTGTTTCGCTCGAATTGCTCATCAGTCACATCTTTCCCACTCTTCTCGTACTCATCGGCCTCTCTTGACCCTGTATCTCTAGTTCTTTGGAGGATCTGGGCCCATGGATACTTCTTGTAGTAACTTGCTTCCTCTGAATAGCCACCAAGTCTGAACAGCCTGTTAAATGCTTCCTTAAACAAGTTTTTAGATTTAGCTGAAACGGTGTCAGACTTGAACATATCATCGTTCTCGAAAGAGTAGTCAAAATCAACTTTACCACCATTTAACTTGAATTCATAATCCAAAATTGAATATAACTTAATCTCATCCTCTGTCATTTCAGCTTGATCATAGTTTGCCAATGGAAATGTCTTCACATATACTTCCTGCTCAACTAATGATAAATTTAAGGGCGTCCCATTTGGTGCTAATGGTTTACCTAATCTTGGAGGATCCACCTTAACGTATTGTTCATACGGATTCAATAATGATATTCTAGGATCAACGGTACTATCATCAATCTCCTCTCCCTCAACAATATAATCTGAGCCGAGAGCTGCTTGCAATTCAGCACTAGATTCACTAAGTTGAAGAACACCATTCAACAAGGACACATCCTCACCTAACACATCAACAAGCCCATCTTTCTCTTCATCATTATTATAGTTATCAATGATATCACACTCTGAGTCATTTTCAATGTCAGCAGAAAGGCCTTTTGGCACCAGCCAAATGCTCTTTATACTTGAATCATTTCTCTGTTTAACTGCATCAGTCAAATTGCCAAAATGTGTACGATATGGATCCTCCTTTAACATTTGAACAACAGAATTTTTACCATCTTGTTTGGAGTCTTTGGTTGAAGGAACATAGTTGGTTCTTGGCCTTAAGCTGTTGGTGTCATTGATAGATAGCGCTCTTAACGAGGAGTTTCTGATCGAATCAACGTTTTTAGAATACTGTTGAGTATGTAAGCTTCCAGGACTTGAATTTAGATGTGGGACATTCTCATCAGACATAAAAGTCTCATCAGAAGGAGCAATAGTTGAATTGTATGAAGACTGATATAGATAATGATTCATTCTAGCCTTAAACTACTGGAATGATTAAGCAGCTCTTCTGAAAAAAAAGTAGAGATTTTCAGTAATGTAGATCGATCATCTTTTTTGTGTTGACTTCTATATGAACCCACTTCTTACACAAAAACAATAAATCACAAAGCTGCTCTCGAGCAGCTCGAAGTAGTTAGAAAAACATGAAACTTTCAAGAGAAATCAAAGTGATAGAGAAAAATGAGAAGTAGCAGCACAGCAAGAGCATTTAGAACAAAAGACACAAAAAAACATAAGAAAGGGAGAATAATAAACTGTCAGAAACCCATCAGATAAGGGTCAAAATAGGTATCATTTAAGTACTCAAAATTTCTTAGTCAACAATTCGCCACTATGCATCAAATTTCCAACATATTCTTGTAGGTACTTATTATCATGATCCAGCTTATTACACTTCTTCTGGGTTTGAATAGTTCTTCTGATCAATGCATCAACTTTATCCCGCAAATGTAAGGCCTTCTCCAAATCTGTCATCTCAGAAGGAGTAGGCTGTTCTTCTGATTTAGCTTCATCTTCAGCTTCTGGCACAGAAATATCACCAGTTAGTTGTTCTTGAGTTGATTGTTGTTCTTGTCCAGTTGGGTCATGAGTACCCTGGTCAATCTGTTCAATGTTTGAAGCGGTGGAGGTCTGCGCTGAGCTATCAATGTTCTTTTCTGAAGTAGAGTCTGGTGTAATGGAAGTCATAATTGTAGATAATCAGCCAAAGTAGGTACTTGTTAACACTGCTTTAATTTGTCTGGCCAATTAATTCAATTGCACAGAGGTTCAGCGTTTTGTACACTCGATCAGTTTCGCGAATATGCTTTACAATTATATCATGTGACTAATCACCTGACTAAATAATACTGCAGTTACCCGCTCAAAGTAGTAGAAGTCATCTTTCGCGGGAAGACCACAGTTTTCAGAAGAAGAAAGAAAAACTTAACCAAGCAAGAAGAAAGTTTGTCTTTCCAACTAAACAAGTTTGACACAGGAATCCACGCTTAAAATGTCGACTGTTTTACTGATAATAGGCACAGACTTCATCAGACTCCCTAATGCCAACAGCATAATCCAAACAAAGAAGACCGAAATCTTGAAGACATCTCATAATGCCAATATTGACCAGTTTCTACTATCCAATATCGTGCTTAATAATGTTGAATTAAGACCAAATCACTACGACTCTATTTATTACTTGGACTCTGAAGACTTCAATCTGAACATTCCAAACCACCCAGCCATCAAAAACTCTCTAAAGACACAAACGACAGTTGCGCTACCTAAAAGATCTAATGTTGGTGGTAAGCTGTCCTCCTTGAAATTCAAAAGATTGAATAGAAGCCCACCATCTCCATCTCCAACACCATCATTACCCGAACTAATCTCGTCCATAGATCTCAACTCTAAGCTTCGCTACCTGAGTGATGAATCAGATTCAGATTCAGAACTAATCGATGAAAATGAGTTGATTTCAACATCACTAAATTCTGACTCCATTATTTGTCTAAGAGAACCTTCAAACCAAGGGGTCAAAAGAAGAAAAGCCTGTAAGGATTGTACATGTGGTCTTGCAGAACAACAAGCTTTTGAGGTAAAACAAGAGAACGTGAAGAATTCAACAGAACCAATAGGAAACGAATTGAAACCAAAATTGTTTAGTAATCCAGTGACAGCAGTTGAGAAGCCAAAAGTTCAATTCAGTGCTAAGGAACTAACAGAAATAGATTTCACCATTGAGGGTAAGACAGGTGGTTGTGGGTCTTGTTCATTAGGTGATGCTTTCAGATGTTCTGGATGTCCATTTTTGGGATTACCTGCTTTCAAACCAGGACAGGCAATCACTTTAGATGGTATTGAAGATGATCTATAAACGCTTTTTTTTAAGGTAAGGGATTGGATTAATTGTTATATAACAAACTTGGTATTTGTTTTGTTAGGTATTAAAGGTAATAGAGTATTTATTTTAAGGATTGAAAAGGATAGTGTAGCTAGACAAAGAGGCTTTTCAAGTATGACTATTTACATTATAATGCAGCTATTAAAAATGCTAGAGGATTATTTAGAAATTGGGAAATGTCTATAACCATTCATATGATGGAATCTCCAAGGACAATCCATTTTGTCTAAAATAACCTCAAAGAACTTTAATTTATCTTCAGATTCTTCGTTGTTGACTTTTTGGAAGTTTTTGATCAATTCTTCCTTATTTGATATCTTTGCTGAAATCGTCTTATCTTGAAGATCGAAAAGCTCGAATGTTTTCATCCAGTTCCATGGCTTTATATCATTATAGGATCTAGTTTCACCTTTAATGATTCTTTCGACAGTATAACCACTGTTGTTCAGCAAAAAAATGATAGGTTTCAAATCATAGAATGGGAAAGACGAAATCTCTTGATACGTCATTTGTGCTGAACCATCACCTTCAACTAAAATCAATCTCGAATTAGATCCACAGTCCTTCATAGCAATACCAACACCAACAGACATTGGTAATGCAGCACCAATTGATAGATAGAAACCTTGTGAGATATATCTCGTACCTTTTGGGAATTTGAGATCTGGAATTCCAAACATAAAAGAACCTGTTTCACAAACCAGAACATCATTTGGTTTCAAGAACTGTTGGAAATTTTCTAATAAGAATGATTGTGAGATTGAAGATTTTGAAGGTAAACTTGAATATCTTGGTTTGATCTCATATTTCAACTCGTGGTTAACAATCAGTTTGGTTTCATCAATACTTTTAACCAAGAATTCTAGGACATGAATCATATGGACACCAGTATATAACTTTGAACCAACCTTAATATAATCTGGATGGAATAGAATTGAGTTATTCTCTTTAAAATCAAATGAATAATGACCTGTGTTGATTTCATTGACATAAGAACCGAAGTATAGGATTAGCTCAGAAGCTTCCAAGTTCTCTTTAATACCAATATTAGATTCATCTCCAATATAATCACCAACAAAGTGTTCATTTGACTCATCCAATATTGATTTCCCCATGAAGGTGGAATAGTTATTGAATTTTGTGATGTCGGTAAACTTTCTAATGAGTTCTGTTCCTTTGTCAAATCTGTCAAGCAAAACATCAGCTAAGATAGATGTTTGCTTTGAGTTATAGATTCTTTCAAGGATCAATTCCGAAACCATCCTGGTTGTATCCTCATTAG
The DNA here is from genome assembly GCA_030556525.1 of Wickerhamomyces quercuum. Taxonomy (NCBI): domain Eukaryota; kingdom Fungi; phylum Ascomycota; class Saccharomycetes; order Phaffomycetales; family Wickerhamomycetaceae; genus Wickerhamomyces; species Wickerhamomyces quercuum. Next base: position 26,552 of record JAKTUE010000018.1, read on the forward strand.
AGTCTTGTAATTGATGGAAAGTAGAGGCAGGTTTATTCAACAATCTTGATGCATCAACTTCAATATCACAAAGGTCAGCAGGTAGAAACAAATAACCCGGTTTTGATTTTTTGAAGATCTCCAAGATTACTTCATCTAAATCATCCACAGCTTGAGATGGATCTAGAACGACTTTTGAAATACAACTGATCTTGGAGACCATTTCACTATAAACTAGACGGTTCGAAGGTTTTAGTGTATCAATGTCAGGTACGAGATGATGCAAGTGTTTCTTGTTTTCGGTTTCATCGTTAATCTGTTTGTAGAATGGGATACCAACAATGTGCAAGATCTTGGAGTTTTCAGCAAAAGCACCACTGACAGCATTGATAGCACTGAGCTCACCAACACCATATGTTGTGATAAGAACACCGAGCGAGTTTGTATATCTTGAGTACCCATCAGCCGAGTAACCAGAGTTAAGCTCGTTACAACCACCGACCCAGTTCAAATCAGTTTTGTATAGATGCTCAAGTAATCCCAAGTTGAAGTCACCTGGCACACCGAATATGGATCTCAAGTTATTTATCTGTTGTAGTCTTTTGAAGAGATATTCACCAAAAGGAATAGTGGTAGAAGCAGGTTCAGTGGTTTTGGAAGTGGCAGAGCCATAGTGCACAGCAGCTTCGAGTGGAATTGGAATCATTTTATGAGAGCAATGAGATCTGCAGCGAGTAAAGTGAAGCGAGTGGAGTGAATATAAAGAAAAAGCAGGCACAAAACAGGATATCCCACCAGTTTATATATCCACGCCCTTTTCCTCACTTCTCCAAAAAAAAAATCCTCATTTTCCTCTGTTTTCCACCAAAAATGCCTTAAACCGCTCGCTTTGCTCCATTTTCACAAACTTTCTGACACAAAATTGATCGAATTCGGCTATTGAAAAAACATCAACAAAGAGCGGCAAACCAAGGCATTGGAGAAAAACAACTTCCTTTTCCTTCATTAGCCGAGAACAATCTTTTCGGTTTGGCAAGGCAAGGGCGGTGTTGCGTAACCAATTAGCACGCAAGAGGCTTTTGCTCCTCCATTAACCGAGAAAAGAAGAGAAGAGAAGAGAACACTAAAATCTGAAACAGATATTTCAATAAGTAGGGGAATGGAACAATGGAGGAGCTGTACCACTCAACTATCAAATACATAACACCAGACCAACTGAGGAGGTTCTTGCTGAGTGGAGAACATAATGACTTCGCTATTGTGGACGTTAGAGACTCAGACTACAAGTATCTTCACATCAAGACATCGATAAATCTTCCTTCCTACCACTTCACTGAAGAAGTTATCCAGAGATTGATTAGCACACATCCAAATACCAAAATCTACATTTTCCATTGCATGAGATCACAGAATAGAGGTCCCAAGTGTGCAAAAAAGTTCATTAGGTACTACTTCAAGAACATTATCAAAGACGACTTTTCAAACCTCCATCAACTACCAAAAGTCTACGTCCTTAAGGGAGGGTTCAAGAAATGGTTTGAGCTATATGGTGGAGACCAAGAGCTCACAATCCCAGTATAACTACAGTTTCAACCTTGAAAGTCTTTTGTTTTTTTACTCCTTATAATTATACAAAAACAGATATTAAAGATTGTCACCAGAATACAAAATAACACAAATGGAACTAAAATTATACCGCAACACAGAAACCGAAAACACCCCAGTCTGATCGAAAATTAATGTCCTCATTAATTCCTCTTTATTATGAATTTGAACGAGTGCTTATAGTTTAAAATAGCATTTGGAAGGTTCTTTTCATCAATCCATAGTGATCTGAATATCTTGTTCTGAATCTTTACAAGCCTGTCATTATCATACAGAACCATTTCGATATTATTGGACTCATCCCTTAAATAAATTGTCCACACATCTTTTTGTTCTTCACCATTCTTTGAATCTTTCATATTATCCGCCTGCAGCAGCTTTGTATGCTTTTTTCTTAAAGTCCGTATTACTTGTCCAACGGTTATTGATACATCTTCTTTCAAGATAGTGGAGAACGTTAGGTCTTCTGAAAAAAGCTGTATATGATGTTTCTTAGTTGATATTGGGTCTATTGAAGTATTGAAAAAGATTGCCTTTGGTGCAGGGAATCCAGATAATGATGATTCTATGCTTGAGTTTGTTGCTGAGCGTGATTTCTTGAGACTGTAATAAGTCATTGTGGACTCGTTGTCAATGTCGTCGTACTCATCGTCATCGTAAAAAGCTAGGAAATCTGTAAGCAAGGGGTTGTGGGTATTTAGGTGTTCTTCCTCCTCTGAGTACTGTGTCAATATGGAATGTATATCATTGGCGATGGCTGTCATTGTGAATTCTTAGTAGTCTGACGCTCTGCCTAGAAAGAGAGACTAAGTGTTTGTGTTTCTATATCTCTTTAGAGAGGTTTTAAGGATATTTCATATTTTTATAATTCAGTTCTTGACACTAAGAATTCTGTATCAGGATAAACTGAGAGCAGATGCATACGATGACCATGAAGCATGAGGTTGATTGCTCACAAGTACAGTACAAGGGGAACTGTAGTCACACGCACCACAGTAAATCAATTCACCAGTACGGGCGCAGATCTCGGAGGCTCTCCTACCATCCAGCCACTATCTAGGGGAGTAAGTCGTAGAGGAAAAACTTGAAGAAGTGCTGAAGGGGATTTACCAAAGTATCCTTCTGGTACTTGAGCATGGTACATTCTTTCTAGAGATCCGTCACTGAGACAATCGATGTATCGAGTAATAACCTTCTCCAAAGTGGACACATAACCAACAACAAATGTCTTAGTCAAAGCATGATAAACGTGGCAATACGCTGTACTTTCTATTATTGATGTATAGATCCCTCATTCACCAATCACGATTCAAGCCGTATACTACAGGAGCAGGAATTGGGCTTCTTATGCTCAATTTGCATAGTGCGCGATGGGAACTGAAGATCCTGATCTGTGTGAGCCCCCCTACTTCCACTAAAACAAGTACCACCTCAGTTTCTCAAGTGGCTGGAAGCACCAGGCGGTACTCGGGATTCTTCTTTTTCTTGCCAAAGTGCCGTTGATATCATATCCTGGAATTCCACTGTATAACATCACCTCTATCACCGATGTCAATCCCATTCATCAATCAAATGCAAAAATGGCAGTGAAAGCGAGAGAATATAGATACAATGAAAAGTGGTACTGGATATCGTACTTACGCCCATCCAAAACTAAAGCACATATCAAATACTGCTACTTCTCTTCAGTTATCTACGACTCACTTCTTCTATTTAGTATTTAGTACTAACAAGCTCATCATTAATCCTTGCAGCTGTGTATCTTCTTACATTAACATATGCATCGGTTAATCCCCTTCCGTATCCACCTCACTGAGCCTCACTGTATTCAAGGCTAAATTAGGGCAAATAGTTTTATCCAATCACTTAAACCCACTAATTTCCTCTAAAAGTAGACGCGTTGTTCCTGATTTAGTGACGCGTATCATTGGGAATTATATTGCCCGATACGGAAAATTACATGCATTAAACTCACCGAAGAGCTGATGAGCAAAAATAACGAACGAAACAGGGTTAATTGAGAACCGTGGGCAATTCATCCGAGAGAGATATTTATAACTGACCCTTGTACTCTCGATTGCAATCAAATTGCATCCGAGTTGATCAATACATATTTTACTATTCTGTCACATGATTTATTGAATATATTACATAAGCGATTATGTGATATTGTGGGATATAGAAAAGTACTCGAATAAAATGGAGGCTGGTTTATAAAGGGAATACATCTTATAGAACTGTTTTACTTCAAAGTAACAGTAAAGACATTTCATTAAACAAGATGTGGTCGCCTCCCTTTCTGGGGAGATTGTCCTTCACTGAGTGGCCGATGGTGATCATCTCATTCTTGGCCACTTATATTGAGTTCATAATCACGGTTATAACAGCCGCAATTCCTACCCCATTGATAAGCTTGACTACAAGACTGTTGAACTATGTTCATAATATAATCTTTCGGAATGAAGCTTTTATGAATGGTGAGGTTGACCCTGAGATAGCCGTTAGAGACCGTGTCAGAACTGCGGAAAATATTCATGAGATGGGTGCTGTGTTCGGATATGAAATTGATGATCATGTTGTAACGACTAAAGATGGTTATATCTTAACGCTTCATAGAATAAAACCCTCAAAGAAAAACGGCCCTATAATTTACTTACACCATGGACTCTTGATGTGCTCAGACATATGGTGTTGCAAACTGAGTAAAGAAGAGAATTTGCCGTTTGTGTTGCATGATTTGGGATTTGACGTTTGGTTAGGAAATAATAGAGGAAATAAATATTCATCAAAACATTTGAAATTGAAACCAACAGAAAATAAGTTTTGGGATTTTTCAATTGATGAATTTTCGATTTATGACATTCCGGATTCCATTGAATATATACTAAACTATACCCATATTAAGAAATTGACTTACATCGGATTTAGTCAAGGTTCAGCACAAGCTTTTGCTTCATTATCAATAAATCCAGCATTGAATGATAGAGTTGATCAATTCATTGCAATTGCACCTGCTATGACTCCAAGAGGATTACACCATAAATTAGTTGATGCTTTAATCAAAACTTCTCCAAACATCATGTTTTTAATATTTGGTAAAAGAACATTATTACCATCTGCATCATTTTGGGAAAACATAATATATCCACCACTCTTTGTCAAAGTTATTGATATTTCAAATCAAGTGTTATTTGGTTGGAAAAGTGAAAATATTAGATTCAACTCCAAAATTTCATGTTATGCTCATTTATATAGTCCAACATCTGTTAAGTCTATTGTTCATTGGTTTCAAATCATTAGAAATGCCAAATTCCAAATGTATGATGAAGTCGTTTCAATCACTTCATCTGTTGCCAAATCATTCCAACCTTTGAATTTCCCAACAAAGACAAATATCAAAGTTCCTATAAGACTATTATATGGTGAAATTGATTCATTGGTTGATATAAATACCATGCTGGAATTATTACCCGAAAATGATATAAAAGCGATTGGCATTCCAAATCATGAACATTTAGATTTGATTTGGGGTGATGATGTTAGAGATTTGGTTATACCACATGTTTTAAAATTTTTGAATGTTGGCGATCAGATATCAAATATTAATTTAGATAGTGAGAAAGTTACAAGTTTGATTTGATATATTGTATGTATATATGGGAGCCATGGATATTTAGAAATTTATATGATTATTATTTATATCTAGTATATGTACTTCTATTCGTCATCACTTTCATTAAAGTTGAAGGAAAAGGCGTTTGTTGTATTCTGCACAACTGGATTAATCAAATTCTCCCATTTCCTACTGACAACTATGTTTCTTTCTTTATTCTCATTCTCAATATCATTCAATTCATTCAACGCATCTTGTAGTAAATCTTTGAAATTTTCATCTTTCTTCAAACATTCCACAAAGAACTCGAAGATTGGTAATTTTGGATAATTCTTGTACTCACCCACGTCTTCATTATTCAATTCTAATTCATCAATCTTGGATAAATATTGACTAAACTCTTTAACATCTAAATCACAATTCTTTATAAAACTTTTCAAATTCTTTGTGAAATCTTTAACGTGGAAACCAGAGATTTGATTATTCTTATTCTTTAAGAAATTGAAAACTTTTGATAAATCAACAGCTGGAACGAAATTTTGTGTTAAAGCAACCGAATCTTTCAAATTAATAACACTATGCCACCACCCACTTGGAACATACATACATTCACCAGGGAATGTGATTCCAATCTGACATTTCCCATCAAGGGCTAATTTAATACTATCATTATAGAATCCTGATATCACCCATTCTGCAATACCAACAGGAGAAGTGACTTCGCTTTCTTCATCATCGGTACCAACACCTGGTGGTTTGACATCATGTGGTAACATAATCCATAACTTGCAGCCACTTAAGTTAGCATTCCAAGCAGAGGTGTGATTCGGATCTTTATGGAACGTAGAACCACTTCTTTCTGGACCAACTATAATCCAACGATAATCGGGACGACATGTCTTAATATCTGAAGAGATTTTATTGTAGATATTTGGGTTGAATGATGTGAATGCATCTTCTTTGAATATTTCTGGTACTTTGTATTCTTCAACTAATTGTTTCATTGCTTCACTTTGACAATCGAATAGATATAATGGGGATTCATCTTGGTTCTCTTCAAAATAGTTTGAATAGAAATCTAAAGGCCATTTCACTGATTCTTGTCTAAATCTAACCTTTGGGAATCTTTTTGTTAGTTTTGGTAGATTCCAATCTGGCCATCTCTTTGGATCTTTATTGGTTAAGATGAAAGGTTTCTTGTGATATTCCCTATTGAACAACTCCTTGGTCATTAAATCCTCATCTATCCTTTCGATACCGAATTTTGTATTTAGCGTCCGGTTCAGTTTCCAACTCTCTTCCTCCTCTTGATACAAATCTTTGAACAGCTCTTGATAGTTCACTTGTGAGCACTGGTATGGCCTGAAAAGTACGTCTGAACATAAAAGATTATCTTCCAGTTGTATGTTGGCCTCTTTGTTCCTAGGGATATTCAACATGGTTCTTCTCCAAGAGCCTTTCCATTTAGTTATGTTCAGAGGATATACCGGGGCCTTGGTGCCTAGCTCTTTTTCCTCTTTGAGTGCCTTCTTGATGTATAACTTCCTCCAGAGATCTTCATCATAAACGAGTGAGTACCAAATTCTAGAAGCATGACCCAGGCTCAGCAGGTCTTGCGGTTCATCGATATAGCTTAGCAGCTCCAGTAAAAGTTCGTCAGTGAAGGAGGCAAATGATCCCAAGAGCTGAGCCTTTCTGGTGATTAATCTTGGGTCTGTGTATATTAGAGCATTACCAGATGGCTTGACGTTTAGTGGATGTCTGTGGGTCACGGTGTTTCGTGAGATCCCGCGGGAGATGTTTCTTCTTTTGTGCAGGGGCTCGTCAGATGTCATTTCCAGCGTCGTCTTCCAACTCGATGTGAGTATCAAAGAGCAGCAGCAGTTGATTAAAAGTTTCTGCAATTGAAAAGTTTTCGCATTTGCGAGTGGTTCGAGATTAAATTTTCACACACAGTAAAATTTTGACACATAGAGAAAAGGGAATAAAGAATAAAGAACGGCAGGACGTTGAAGAGAGAATACAAATGGCTACTTTCGCATACTTTTGCAACGTTTTTAGAGAATTATTAGATTATACATCATGCCTTCAGGGGTTAGCTATAGCTATACAGCCATCATTGGTCGCCTCTGAGAGCACGCACAACGGCCGGTCTTCTCATCATCTGCTTGGTCCACTTGTAAACCTCAGGGAACTCTACCTTAAGGTCGATGCCGATACGGTCAACGACATTGTTCCATGGCACAAACGCCAGATCAGCAATGGTGATTCTCTCGCTCACAAGCCAGACTGGGTAGTCGAAGAATCTCGACTGCGACAGTGGGGTTGTCCCAGCAGAGTATGCTGCAGCGTTCTCAACATCCAACTCCATCACAAGGGCTTCTCTTCTCTCGGCCAGAGCCATCTCAATCACCCCGTAGACCCTTCTCACCTCGTCGATATATCTGTCAACCGCACTTTGCACTTGTTGCGAGTGGAAATATCTGAAATGTAAAGCCTGTCCGATCATTGGAGCGTGTCCTGAGGTTTGGAAGAACACCCATGAAGTGATCTGTGATTGCTCACTCAAGTTGTCCGACCATAGTGGACATTCCCCAAAGTCTTTAGAGAACTTTTGCACCAGATATAATATTATAGACCCGCTTTCCCAGATTGCAAGGTTCTCACTGTTGTGATCGATCAAAGCAGGAACTCTTGCATTAGGATTTATTTGAACAAACTCAGGGGCCCTTTGTTCGCCTTTATTGAAATCTAAGAATATGGAATGATAATCCAGATTTAGTTCACTGAGGATAATAGCAACTTTGAATCCGTTTGGAGCAGATCTATGGGAAAACAGAGTGTAACCTTCTAGTGGCTGGTTCTTAAAGAAATGTGTGATTCTTGATTCTGAGTTTGAAGATAAATTTTGTTGATTTATTAAATTCTGATGCAAGTTTGAATTTGTATTAGATGGGTTTGTAACTTGTGACTGATTTATTTGGTTCAGATGTTGCTGTTGCTGAAGAGGGTGTGCGGTTCTTGGGTCTTGGTTTATGTGGACCGATCTCAGGGCACTGGAAAGGTTTGATATTGTGTTTTTGTTGCTGCTCATGATTACCTTATTTGTTTATATAGAGGTGTATGGATATATATAGTGGTTGAAAGGGAGAGCAGATGACTATACCAGTTACCGAACAAAGTGAAAAGACAAAAAAAACAGTGCGACTTGCTTTGTCTGTGACCAAATCTTTTTCTGAAACACTCTGCACAACAATTCAGAGCACAACTTCTCGAGCTGTCTTACGGGACTTCTTCTTTTGTTCAAAGTGTTCGAAGTGTGTTCAACCAGTTTTTCAATCCACACAGTTTTTTTTTTTTTTTCCTCAGCGATTTTCGAGAAAGAGAAGTCACGTTTCTTGGTGGGAGCCGTTCCGCCTAGAGCCTCTGCCTAAAGATCTCCAATTCTCGCTAGAATCTAGGGGCCAACAAAACAACTGCTGTTGGGAGTGGTTAGTGGTTAGACAGGAAACCCAACGCCGGTTATTAGAGGCGCTACATTTTACTTCGGCGAAGATGGTTATACTTCCTTTCCCCACAATTTTAAACTCAAAATAGAACAAAGAGTGATCTAAAAGAAGACTGAGATGAATACGAACATATAAGAAAAGGTCCTAAGTTGTTAAATTATGGATTACACAATGAAAACAAGTATAATTTCCAAAAAAATGGGGATTAACGACAACTGCAGGACTCGAACCTGCGCGGGAAGATCCCAAAAGATGTCCTCGAGGTGTAAGTAATTCAAGTCTTTCGCCTTAACCACTCGGCCAAGTTGCCATTTTGAAAAATTTGAAATTTTATTAAGAAATTTAAGTCAAAAGTTGCAAAGTGCTTATGCTATATTGTTTTATGTCCGGGTAACCATGTATATGTGTATAGATATTTCGCGAAACTGACATCTTTCCATTTCAAAAGGACATGAAGAAAAGAGCTGAAACTCCTAACAAAATCAAGAAGGATCTTCACACATCCACGTTATAGAAAATGGTCTCTGTCTCATCGGCCACATCATCCGCGACTCTCCCACTCAAGCCAGAATACTTCACGCCTGGGCTGCTATCAGCCATCATCGTTTCACTTGTGTTGTTAGCCATCTTGATAATCGCAATCACTTGGTTGAGCTCATTGGATATCAGCTATGGCTCATTTGAAAAAAGAGTGGACAGCAAGAAACTAAAATAAAAGAAAGAAACAAGTGATTGTTTGTCAGTCGGTGGTGCTACTGGTTTAGTCATCGATATTTATATTATGTACATTAAAGTTTCACACAAGGAGTGAACATCACTTTTTTGTTTTCATGTTGACTCAATAGACGTATGGAATGATTTTATATGGTACTTGAGACTCATATTCTTTCCATGCTTTGCCATACTTTTCACTGCATTTGACCTCATCTCTATGTTGTCTATGCAATAGCAAAGCACCAAAATACAATGCATAATAATAAGTTAAAGGTGTTTTAAAACCTGTAGCCAAGCACCATGTCAGAGCGTATAACCAATCACCGAAATAATTGATGTGCTGACTTAATTTCCACCAACCGTCAACTAGTAATCTTGTTTTTCTGTCAGTTTTAATTGATCTTAAATGAGGTAGTTTACCTTGACGGAATGAATTCTTTTGGTTATTAGAAGCTTTGAAGATATAGAATCCAATAACACCAATAACACCAATGAAAATAGAGTAATTTAAGCCCAATTCAACTGGTTCAACTGCAAGATATCTAGCTTGTAAAGTATATGAGAACGGGACCAGTGCCAAGTCACCGAATGCTAACATAAAACCAAACCCATCAGTAGTGATATCAATCATTGTTAAACAACCTTCTTCATTCAAGACACCCTCAATGATATAAATTGATTGTAAAACATTTAGGACAATCATGGAATCCGAAACATAACCATAGGCTAACCACTGATGATGTAAACTTGCTAAATTTAATAATAGCCATAGTAATAAACCTGGCCTTAGTTCACAAAATAGTTTAATATCCCATGACCAAATTCTTGGATTCAGTTCACGACCAATAAACCAATCGTATAGAATGTTACCAGTATTACCACCCACAGCCAAGATTCTTTCTTTTGTTCCATTCCCATTTTTATCTTTTAATGGGATGTATGAAGTGAAATATACAAACCATGCCAATAAAAATGAAAATATCACTGTAACGATAGTAAAATCTAAGGTGTTGGAGTATAAGAATTGTAATTCTGGTAATTGACCACCAGTGAGAAAGAATCTGAATGCCAGGGCCAATAAAAACAAAGAACTTAATGCAATCCCATTGATATTATACCATAATTTAGTACCATCTCTCAATTGAACACCTTGGATATATTTGCCGGGCATGGTCAGATCAAAGAAAACCAATCCAAAGAACCACAAGAGGTAATAAGTCCAGACTTGTGAATTGAACACGTATTGATACCATTTTTTGTCAAATGTCAGGAATTCATTGAGATCAAGATCTATTCCAACAAGATGGTACCGTTCATTGACCAATTGATGAATTGCGATCAGAAGCGATGGTAAACCAATGGAGATTGCGAGAACTCCAGGAATTCCACCAAACTCCTTCGTTTGAGTTTTTGGGTTGAGCTGTGACATTGAATGCTAGTAATAACCAGATAGCTGAATGAATTGTTCAAGCGTTCAAAAGGGCACAGCAACTGTCAGAAGTAATATTTATAGTTTTCTTCCAACTTCGTTTAGTTTGCTGACGTCGTTTGTTGATGTTTGCGATGCTCAAAAGAAAGAAAGAAACCCGCGAAAATGATCTATACGAGATGCCACCAGACAAAGTGGGTGATTTGTATGATAAACAGCATTAAATTGGGATCTGAGCACGTTTTGGCATTGATGGTCTGTATCATGCGGTAGTGGGCATTCAGAATATCCAGAAAGATAGATACAAATATACACACAATACCAGCCAAAATGGTGCTCATCTCGTCCACCACTTTATAGCTGAACGCACTAAAAAACAAAATTCACCAAACAAGCAAACAAGGCAGTTCTTCAAACAATCTCTCAAAGAAACAAATAACCACCCTAAAAGTCTCTTGAAAACTGATTCAACGCAATTTTCACCACTGATACTCACTCAATACTGAATTGCAAAACAAACACACAGAACTATAGATAATGGCCGTTGATATTCCGATGTATGTGTTATCACCAAACTAATATCCTAACACACACCACTAACAAAGCTCCCTTTGCATAGTTCCGTTGTAAGAAAACTTATCTTCTTCACTGCTGCAATGGTGATACTCCCTATCTTCACCTTTTTCGTTGCGCAGTATCTATTCGGTAAGTAATCCAATCCACCTACTCAATTTCAGAGATTACTCAATATACTAACACAAAATCCAGACCACAATGCCATCATCTCTGGTGGGCTCGCTGCACTTGCTGCCAACGTCGTGCTTATCGGATACATCGTCGCAGCGTTCACCGAGGACATCCAGCTGGAGAACACCGAGAAGACAGAGAACATCAAGCTTGACTGATTGGATAAAACGGTGTATATTTCGATTACATAATAACCTACTCTATGTTTATTTATTGGTATGTGAAAATTTGTAGTGGAAACCATCAAAACAAGCAGATTAAACAAGTAGATAAAGAAGGTCTGACAAGATGGTGCAGCAGCTGGCCCTCATCGGCTCTATCACTAAGGATCAGTTGAAACTGACGCTCGATTCTCTCACAACATTCACGGGCTCACCTCCGTCGCAGTATGAGACACTAACAGTGCTTTCCAGCCCTATAAAGATCGTCAAGTTCGAGCCAAACAGTAAGAATACACAGTATGAACAGCATAAACTGCATCTTAAAACAACTTATAAGCCAGAGAACAAAACGCTGGATCAATACAAAGAATGGATACTGGAGACTTGTGATATTCCATCTGCTGGTAAGAGAAAAATTAGCATACAGTCCATATTAGAATCATTCATCAAATTATCCAAGCTCCAAACAATCAATATCATAATGAACGATCTTGGCTATGAACTAGACACGAAATACGTTATAAAAGGTGATAGGTTTTTCCATGGAAATATAACGATAGAGATATTTCAAGTTCAATATTTTAAGGAAAATGATATAACTAATGAATTGATAAATCTTGATAACAATTTTTACATAGTGAAAAGCTACATCAATGTTGAAAAAATTACTGATGTTGAACATCTAAACAAAGCCGGTCAGGAATTGTTAACTTTAAAGATCGATCTTCAAGGTTTGATTGAATTGGATATACCAGATAGAAACTCAATGGATTCAAGAATTGGACTACGTAAATAGATTAAAAATCAAAAATCATCTTCTTTTTAAAATAACATATTTAATGTACAGTTTATAGAATGCAACCAAAGGATCAATTATCCTTTTTCCTTATTTCTTTTCATTTAATTTATCCAATTTAGATTTGGTCTTTTCAATCTTTCTTCTCTTTTGACGTAATTCTTCTTGTCTGTTTTCTTTCTGGTCATTGGAATAAGTCATCTTCTTATATAATTTACGTTGTTTGTTGGACATCATAATCATCTTCAATTCTTTTTCTTCTTCCTCCTTGGATTTACTGCTGGCTTTTCTCTTCTTTTGTTTCGAACCTTGGATCTCATCTTGAACTTCACTGTACTTAACGCCTTGAGCTTCTAATTCTAATTCCTTTTGGGTTTTCAAATCTTCATCTTCTTCCTCTTCATCTTCATCAACTTCGACTTCCTCACCTTCTTCTTGGTTGTCAACCTCCTCTTCTTCTTCTTCTGATTCTGATTCTTCTTCCTCTTCACCTTGTTCCAATTGTTCTTCTGGGTTGTAACCACCAGCATCACCCCATGGTGATAAATGAGGTGGTAATGGTTCACCAGGTAAGTAGTTATTGACAGGCAACAAAGTAGATTTATTTATACAATCAAAGACCCATTGTGGTTGGACATAGGTTCTTCCTTGGACCTTAGAGCTAACCTTTGGTCTATCAACAATTTGATGGGTGATGTTGCCCAAATTCAAATCAGAAACGTCATCGCCATTCAATTTCAATTCATCTATAGTCAATTCACTTATAACCTTACCACCGCAAGATAAAATCAGGAATTCTAAAATATCTAATGGAACTTCACGACCAATAAAAAACACAAATTTCTCAAATAGTGTTGAGATTTCAGTTTGGAATTTAGTTGGTTGTTGTAGTAAATCACCGGCATTCTTATTGTTATCTTTAAATTCATCCAATTCGGTAGTTTCAACATCTTCTTGAGATATTTGTTCCTTATCAACAGGTTTATCATTCTTAGCTTTAGAATCAGCTTTCAATGCAGCCTTCAAGAAATCTTTTGAGATCTGTTCACCTTCAACATCATTTGAAGAAGATTTAGATTCAATTTCTGGTAATAAACTTGTAGATTTCTCACTTTCCAAAATATAAGCACTTAAACCACCAATACCTTTGAATTTCTTGATATCTAATTTAGGTGGATATATCAAACCAGAGTCTGTATATAATCTGAATAAAACGAAATGTAATAAAGTAGAATAGAATTCTAAGAAAGTTAACATGATTCTGAAATCGATATCAGTTGGGATATTTTGTGGGAATTTAAATGGAACTAACCATCTCACTTCAACACCTTTAACATTTGCTTCATAGTAGACACCTTTGATCGAGACAAACACTTTTCTGATGGCTCTTTCTTTGGCAACATAGGCTAACCATTGATTACAGATATTATTAGCATCTTTGGTGATTCTGGCACTGACCTTATCAGTAGCTGGCATGATGGCAAATAGGAATAACATGTTCAAAGCATCATCAATATCTCTTAAAGCATCGCTGAAGGTAGGATAACGTTCCTTAATGACATGGTCTAATTTATACTTTGGTCTATTTTCTTCTAATCTTTTAGCATCACCTAATTCACCTCTACCTAATGCTTTGTTCAATTTCTTGGAGAAGGATTTATGTTCTCTGAACTTGTTTAGGATAGGCTCATGTAGCAAATACTGGATATCTTTGTAGTAGTAGAAGGTGACTGGGGCTGTTGAGCCTTTGTTGGCCTTCTTCTTGTTTCTAGGTTCTCTTGGATAGATACCTTTGAAGATACACAGACGACGGAAGTCAGCCAACGAGACCTGCAGTTTCTTGACGGCCTGTGTTCTGGTGATGAAGTTCTTGGCGTTACCCTTTGTGTTCTTCTTCTTTGGTCTCATTTTGATGGTGAGTATAGAGGTCCTTGTTGTGTCTGGTTGTGTCTTTCTCTGCTTCTTTTTAAAGCGGATTAAAATTTTTTTGGAGCTCATCGCAGAACAAAAAAAATTTGTTAGGCAGTTCGAAAGAGGAAATTATCGCGTGGTTATAACCACCACATTAATGCTTCGTTTCCCTTCAGTTGTTGGATAGTTGGTGAGTGCTACTTGGGAAAAGGTGGAATTGGAGTGATATTATGACTGTGGTATTATAAGTACTTTTTAATCGTGTGTCTCCGAGTCTGCTCAAGTGAGAGCTGAACTAACAGTGGTAGGTTCATCTCCAATCCGGGTAACCATTGTTGATATCGTGGGAAAAGTGCAATAAGAGATGAAAGGAAGAGTTCTCAGTTAATACACTAAAAATTTTGAAGAGTGATAAAGGTCGTTGTACACAATGTTAGCATCTGTACAGAGACATAATATCAAGCAGGCGTCTACGCTGCTCCGTCTCACTGGATTCTATAGAACAAAGGCCACCGTTGGTTCCCCATTAAATAAAGACCAAATAATTAGATTACTTTCAAGCCCAACGTGGAACGTGAAAGAATTCTTGACAGATACCAATAGCAATAGAAGCTCTAAAATAGATGAGCAGACAGTGAGGAAACTGTTAGAATTATCTGGACTGGAAGCTGAAAACGAATCTGAAATTGCTGATTTGATCAAGTTATTGCAAGAACAAGTTAAATTCATTGACCATTTACACTCAGTTGAAACAACGCAAGTAGATAACTCAACCAATGAGAACCAAGTTCATAAACCACAAACATTGAATGACTTGAAATACCGAATTCGTGAACAGAGACAAGATGAAACAAAAGGTGAAACTATAAATAGTTGGGATCCATTATCACTAGCAAAAGAATCTAAAAATGGTCACTATATTGTCAGAGAAGGTCTAATTAAAGGAAAATGAATGAGATGAAATAAGAATAAGATATAAATATATAATGATATAAATGTAGAAATGGTTAATAAAATATGAGTTCTATACCCAACTATGTACAAGAAGTCATCATCTCCTACTTTACCAACCAAGTGTTTTAGCCCTTCTAGCTCTTTGTTGTCTAATCTTTTCAGCAATGTACACTCCATACAACACACCGAATAAAGAACCACCTAAGTGTGCAGCATAATCAAAAGATCCCCATTTCATCACGCAACCAGCAACGTTCCATAAAACAGATCCCAAGAACGCAACGGAAGCACCACCAGGGATTGGGAACACAAATAGCATGATCTTAGCATTTGGAATCAAATAGGCAAATGTTCCAAACACCCCAAACAACGCACCAGAAGCACCTAAACTTGGAGCAGTGATTGGAATCTTGAATAGGATTGGATATGCAATTGATACTAAGGAAGCAAAGACAGAAGAGTTCAAGTATAAAGTTAAGAAATTAGAAGATCCAATCATGGAGGCTAAAGAGGTACCGAAAGAATATAATGCTAACATGTTCATACCTAAATGCCATATCTCCTGATGAGAAAAGGCAGAACCGATAATGGACCATTTTGAATAGATAACATCTTTCTCTAATAAGAAATATCTATTCAAAGTTCTCCACATTGAAGGTAATCTCCAAAGACCAAACACCAATAAGTTCAAGCCAATAAGAGAGTATATCATGTGTGATGGATGTCGTGAGAAATGGCTCAATGGTGTATACTGGAATAGGTATGGTGTGACTAAAGTTGTAGTGGCAATGAAGATGACACCAAAAATAGAGGCCTTTTTGAGTACATTGTAGTTGTTTTTATAATTGTTATTTGATATTCTGATGAATTTCAACACACCAGAGGAGCTGAAAGAACGTATCTGTAAAGAAGGAGGGGTTTGCTTGATTGGTTTCAATGAGTTTAATGGTTTGATGAGTTGAAATCTAGATCTTAGGGTTGTTTGAACAAAAGAGGATTTCAAAATGGAAGTTGTGAGAGGAAGTGAAGGGGATGCTGATCTCAGTGTGTTCCCTAGAAAGAAGTGTTTCCCATAAGAAAGAACAAATTTGTTCATCGTGGCCTGAATTGGGAGCTTTTTTGCCTGGGGGATTGAAGATGTTTGTTGTTTAATGAAAGGTATTCTTTTTAGTTTCAACCTGTTTCGCGAAATGATACTTCTTTGAAATAACCGTCACAAACTAAATTTACAGGCATTGCAAAGTGATCCGGGATAGGAAGATTTTTGATTTGGTATTATAGTGATTTGGAAATATTCCATAAGGTGGAGTTTTTGGTCTAACTATAAATGAGAAACTATGATTCATTAGACATATTTTTGTTTTCTATGTGATATTTCTATGTTTACTGGCGACTTGACATAGATCTCTGTTTATATTGGGTGAACCGTTGGTCTTTTCTCCTTGGTGCTTATATCCATATCCTGTGTCTTTGATATTTTGAAATGAATCATGGACTTCTAAAGTGACTAGTAGTCAACAGAGATATTGATTCTTTGTCACAGTGAATGGCCGGGTAATTCTATACCGGTGTTAGCGTCTCACCGGCCGGTTATTTTCTCTCCTTGCAAACATGACGTAAATGTGCAGCAATTCCATTATGTGTCGGCGCTTAGCTAATGCTACTGAGGAATACGGGCTTCCTAGAGATGAGCTGTCAGGAGAAGGTTTGATGAGAAGAAGAAGATAAGAGAAGAGGAGGAAGTTCTAGAAGTGGTAACTCAGAAAAACATTAGTGAGTAGTTGTTGGCCATTGCTCAAAACAAAACAGGTGATTTTGATTAGCAGATAGGAGAAAGGGAAGGGAGTAATTTAATTTGGAAGAGAGAGTGTGTACACGTGAACTGGGACGAGCAGCCAGAAGAAGCTGTCGAGGAAGTAGAAATGGGTATAAACCATGGGTTCTAGAGAAAAGATTTCGAAAAAGGACACGTTTATCAGGAGGTGGAGATAGTTTCTTTGTGTAGAAGGGGTCCCTCTAGGAGGGGGGGATGTTTACATTAGGGGTCCTTGTTCTTGTAGAAGTAGCTGTGTAGCGTGGGCAAGTTGACAGATGCGCAGATGAACAAATAAACAGATCAACAGAGAAATAGGCAAACAGACAAACGAAACACACTCCAGAAATGGTGACAGAGAGAGACACAAAGCAAAGAGGAGATAGAAGAGCCGTTTGTGCTCTACTTTTCTTGGAATGTTTTCTGTCAGATCGGTTTGTTCTCACTTAAGCACCTCTGCTTAAATCTCTTTTCCGCCTGCCTTGCCTACCACTGCCTATTTCTTACCCCGGCCGGCTAACGACACCGCCTAGCTTCTCCCCTCCCCCTCGCCGCTACTTCTTAGTCTTCTCCTTTTTGTAAGAAAATTATAAAAAGGAAAACAGAAAAAGAAAAGCTGAAAACAGAAAACGCTCTCTCAAAAGTGTAACCAAACAGCCAAATTCCAGAAACCCACTTCCATTAATCACAACTTTCACAGGCACTTTCTCCTTCACACACCCCACAGCTGAATGAAGACGCAATGGCCATCGTCAACACCGTCCCCAAGCGAAGCTCAACGTCCTCTGCGCTGCTAGGAAAACCCGGCTCTGCTACAACAACCGTTCCTGTACCTCAAGAGAAGAAGAAGTCAAAGAACCTATTCAAGTTCTTGAAATCACATTCACACCATCCAGCAGACACAAAGCCAGTAGAAAGACAGAGATCACACACGGTATCAAGATCAGACATGGTGGACCAGCAAAAACTGCAGCAGCAGCAGGTATCACAGCCTTTGAAAAGGTCTCAGACTGTCTCCAAGGCATTCGCCCCAAAGAAAGTGGACACCTCCCATCTAGTGAACCCTTTCTCAAAGCCAATCTCTTCAGGTGAGACCTTCTCCTATCTTGGAACTGGTTCTGATATCGCAGCTCCTAGAAAATCAATCACCCATTCTGGAAGTCCTCTTCAACACCCTCAACCTGGTGCCACTACTCTTTCAAGAGCTCCTTCTTTCAAAGATCCAAAGATGGTGTACAATCCATATGGAATCAATTCAAGAACCCCTTCGCAGTACTCCATAAATTCCACTTCTGATGATGAAAAGAAAAACATATTACCGTTACCTATTCAGGACCCAAATCAAGAACTACCAGACGAGTTCAAACAGGACTTCACTAGTTTGAATGATGAGTTCCTGATTCCAGAAAAAGGCTCTATAAAAGATAAAAAACTAGGTGACGGTGCTTCTGCTACTGTCATTGTAGTTCAAAACAAGAGAACCTTAAAATCATATGCATTAAAGAAGTTTTGTTTATTGCCTCATGAACAACCAGATCAATTCTACAAGAGAGCAATGAAAGAATTCGTCATTGCGAAGAAATTAAGCCATAATAAACATATAGCACAAACATACTATTTGTTGAAAATACAAACAACAACAAACATAACAAGAGGCTGGGGTTTCATTCTGGAATATTGTAAAGGTGGTGATTTGTTCAGTTTGATCTCAAGAACAGGTTGGAAAACACATCCACTAAACGAAAAATATTGTTTATTCAAGCAAATTGTACTTGGTGTCAAATACATGCATTCCATGGGGATCGTTCATAGAGATTTGAAACCAGAAAATGTTCTTGTTGATGAATCTGGTGTTGTTAAACTAACAGATTTTGGTGTTGCTGAATATGGATTAGAAAATCCTGATGATCTAGATAGTGGAATTAGATTTAGTTCAAGTTTTGTTGGGTCTCCTCCATATGTTTCGCCAGAAGTTATGACCTTGAAACTACCTAATCACCATGAGTTTAAATATGACCCTTTCAAATTGGATTTATGGGCTGTTGGTTTGATATTATTCTGTCTTGCATACCAGGGAACTCCATTCAGATCTGCTTCTCCTCAGGATAGTCAGTATAGAGAATATCTTATTGCATACTCAACTTATCTATCTTCAAATCCAAGTTTTAAGAATGGTGACAAAAATCATGGCCCTGGCTCTGAATTCAAATATGCAAAAGACTTCCAATCAAGTGGTGCTGCTAGAGTTGCATGGAGACTATGTGATCCAGATCCTAGCACAAGATATACTTTAAAAGATGTTTTCGAAGATCCTTGGTTCGCTAGTATAGACATTTGTTGTGATGAAATTGAATCTGATTATGAAGGTGGCCATTTTTTCCCAGGTTTAAGCCCTTCAACCCCTGAGAGAATCGGATCTTTTGATTCAGCAAATTTACATTCAAGAACAAATACTGATCACTCGAGATCAAATTCAACTAAACCTAGTCCACTAATAAAACCAAAATCTATGTTAGATTTATTGGAAGAGCCTCCTATCGCACACATTGCTTCTACTATTGAAGAGACTAATGACGAATCAGAATCAGAACCAGCACCGACTCCGGGACCTGCTTCACAACCAAATGGTATCTTTATTCAAGATCAATCAATAGCCTCTTCTCAGATACTACCTCCTTTGAAAGAAGCAGATAATGAATCACTGTCAACATCACCAACCAAAGAAGCTGAATTCAAATTCCACTCGATGAATTTATCATCATCAAAAAATAATTCATCAAGTGGTGTTGAATCTATAAATGACCATTTTGAAGATGCCTTAGGTCCAACAACACTTACAGCAACAATTAGTCCCCCACCGCAAACTACAATACAGACAAAAACAACATTAGAACCATCCACACAAGAACCATCAACACTGACGAAGACGACCACCACCACCACAACAAGTACAACAACAACTAATACCATCAAG
The DNA here is from genome assembly GCA_030556525.1 of Wickerhamomyces quercuum. Taxonomy (NCBI): domain Eukaryota; kingdom Fungi; phylum Ascomycota; class Saccharomycetes; order Phaffomycetales; family Wickerhamomycetaceae; genus Wickerhamomyces; species Wickerhamomyces quercuum. Next base: position 46,757 of record JAKTUE010000018.1, read on the forward strand.
CTTCCTCCAATAAGCACTAATAATACTACTCTAGAAAGAGCCAACTCCAACTCGAATCCAGTATTGTCATCTCCTGTACCATTATCATCCATGACAAACTCGCCGTATCCATCATCTCCATCATTAGGTGTGGGGTCTCCAAATCAGACTACTATCACTCCAATATCGATCAACCATAACATGCAAAGAGCTTCAAGTTTTTCAAGTTTGGCCTCGAATAGATCTGGAAGATCAAATACTACTACTTCTAATATCAGTCTTGCCCTTGGGAAGAAGAAAAAAAATCATCATCATTTGGATATAAGTAACATTATCAATCATGGTAATATAAAAAAGAAATGATTATGATGTTATAAGCTGTCATTCGTTTCCGTAACCACTGAGTGTGTTCTTTTTGTCTTCTTTTTTTATTTTTTGTTGATGTTAATGTATGGCTTTAATGTTATTGTTTGTATGGATATATGAATATAGTCAATTGGGGAAAGAAGTGTGAGCCTGCATTGTTCGAGAAAGAGAGAATAGGTTTGTGATCAGACTTGCAACTAATGGTGCTTAGCAGGATGATACGAAGACATGTAGTGAAAAGATAATGATAGGTATATACTCAATTTTATAAAGTCCTTTTACTCTGACAAATATTGGGCGTAGAAAGCTCTAAAGGTCCCTGTATAAAACTCTCGGTGCATAGTAGTCCCGGTATGTACAACATAAACAATAGTCAAGATAGGAGACCGTCTTACTCAGACATATAACATATAACCCAGTTTTCTCACGTGACTTTACCGCGAAAATCTCCCAATTGGTGAACTTTTTGTTAGCTTCATCTCAAACTGAAAAATTTTGGCTAACAGTCTCTTGAAATCTTTGACTGTGAATCCTGAGGAAGCGTATCATTTTAGAGTGACAGCAGTCATTGGCATTACTAAAAGCGCACTCGAAAATGATACGGCTGCTTCTTTTCTGCAGGAAACCTGGTGTTCAGGTACGGAATCTCCATCATGCAAGACTGGTGTGCAATCAACTACACAAACCAACTATAGATTCGAACAGTAGGACGCCAAAAGAAATAGCACCAGAAGAGTCGACTCTACTTGCGAGAATCCAACAGACTGCAGGAAATTTGAAACTAGAGGAATTGGTGAAACTGAGAAGAAAGTCGATGAGAAGAATGACCATTAAGAACTCATTAACACCTGAACTATCATCATCATCACCAACAATCCTGAACCAAATATCAAATGCGCATCTCAAAAACCTGTTGTCTCATCTCAGGAAGGAGATCCGAACGAATCAAAACATTCAGAGCTTCATAATAATGGAGCTGAACTCTTTAATAAAGCGTGATACTGACTTCTTCAAAACATGTTTGATAATGCTCTGTGAACATAATGATGATGTATACGAATCTTTATTTGATCAAATAAAGTCCATTGATTGTTCTTCAACTACTAAACAATGCCTAGAAGTATTAGTGAATTATGCCCTATTATACAAAAATACCATTTTAGCTTCATCAATACTCTTAACGAATAAACTTGAACATTTTGACCAAGAAACAATCCAGACTGTTTTGAAATCTTTGATGTTGAAAGACCCTTCTTTGGAAGAATATCAGTTATCACTCATTCTCAAGATCACACAGCTCACAAACTACAGATTCAACGAATTTGAAACGTATCAAATCCTAACAAAACTGGAAAGCACAGATGACATTTCTTTAATTAAAAGATTCCAGGTTTACCTATTGCATAATACCAGATTCAACTCTCAGAGATCTAGAATCAATCACTATTACAAAATCATCCAAACTGATGCGAAGTTGAACAATCCATCGGGGTGTTACTTAAGCTGGAAACAGATAATGAATGCACATACATCCATTGAGAAGCACGATATCAGAATAATAGCACTATTAATCAAAACCTTCAATAAATCAAATAAATACTGGAACATCTCTGGTGAGATCATAGACAAATTACCTAGCAGTTACTATTCAAATCTCCTTATAACTGAAGAACTATTAACATATGCATATAAGACCAAGAACGTTGACCTGATCAATCAAATCACAAGTGAGATGAAATCTTCAACTAGACCCGTCTTAACCACAATGTTAAGAATCAATATGATTTATGGTGATATGGTAGGTGTCCAAAACATTGTTAAAGAAATCATTTCAAGATCAGGAGAATTGAATAATGCGGATAATGAAATCATTGTTAAGGGATTCATGAAGAATGGTAAGCATAAGAAAGCATTAGAATTTCTAGGTGGTCTTTCACCAAATAGAGCCAACTCCTCTTATCTAACCTATATTGATATGATGATAAATTGCAGTACTACTTTAGTTGAGAAACAATTATTTATCATTGATAGATTTGTTGAGAACATGAAACATAACTTGAAGGATTTTTTTTGGCCAATGCTTGGGTCAATGTATTTCAAACATATTGCAAAAAATGCAAAAACCATTCATGAGCTATTGTTACTAAGGAAGATATACATCAATTCAACAAATAACTACTTACAGTTGGCCTACATGGAGCAGCAAACTACTAAGAATGAAGTTGTACCGAAGCACTTCACATATAATCCTTTCAGAGTTCCACTAAATGAAAGAGGTGAAATCATTATCAAGGTGACAGACAGAACAAAAGTTGTATTGGTCCATACTATCCTTGATAGAGCTATCAAGCTTAAATTATACTTCCTGCTGGATTGGGCATGTCGGGAGCTATTGGATTTGGGGTTGACGGTTGATGATATCAAGATCAACGTAAACAAAAAGATGAATTCGACTCTACAGAAAGTTGGTCTTGAAGAGAGAAAGAGCATTGAACAGTTCAAAGAAGGTTGGCAGAAGAACACTTTGGAGATCATGAAGGACAGAAAAGCTTACAAGGCCAAACTCAATAAAACTATAATGAAGTAACGACAGTACTATATTTTCATTTTCCATATATATATCTAATTAGCATGCATATAATCTGAGGAGTAGATCGCGTAGTAGATATGTTCACAAGTTCTTTTCATTCTCATTTTGGTGGTGGTGGTGGTAAAAGCAATACGTTATCCTTTTTCGGAAGGGCATTACTGAAGTCTCTCACTGTGATTTCACATAAAACGTCCTGACACAATGATTTCTTTTTATGCAATGGTACATTTTGAAGAAACGTTAACCCAGAACTTCTTTCCAAGGCCTCAACTGGGACTTCAAAACTTCTCAATGGAGTGCTATTGTTGATAACATCATTTGGCAACACAAAAGCAGCAACGCTCAATTCGTTATTTGGCTTCTCACATACGAAAAGTTTGAAGAAGTGCGTAGGAACAGCTATATTTGGTGGATTTCCAATGACCTCATAACTAACTCTCCATTTTCCATCTGGACCTCTTTTAGGTAAGTACAACGGTCCAGTAACGATCCTAACAGAAGGATATGTTTTTGTTAACTCTCTACCAAAAAACTCCAGGTGGGCCCAGTAATCTCTGTTGAAACCATCACCAACCTGAGGTGAAATGTTAGTCAAATAGAAAGTCTCGTCCATTGCATCTTGGTTGAATTTTGCGTTCGCAGCTGGTGCCTGGTGTCCTCTATCATAACCACTTCTGAAATAGTCTCGTAACTGTGCTCTAAAAGTCTGTGGGATCTTTTCGTCTTCTTTGAAAATGGACTTCTTTCGATCTACTGAACCATCAGATTTGAGCGACTCTTTGGTGATGTGTTCAACGACATAATATGGATTTCTCTTCTGTCTGTCATAGACACTGACGAACTCTTGACGTGTTTGAAGGTCATGAGTTGGGCCTGGAAAGCCATACTTGAAGAATTCACCTGGATTCACAGCCCCTGTGTTCCCACTTGGAACAGATGAAGAGCCAGTAGAGTACGATGGAAGGTTTGTCTGAGTCTGGGTTTGAGAGGAAGATTGGGTCTGCGTGGACGGTTTGCCCCAGAAAAAACTGGCAATGCCTCCTATGAGTCCCGTAGCAATAAAACCGCTTGTCAGATGTTTACTCATGGTTCCTGCTGGGTGATGGAAGACGGAGATGAGGGTCGTGTTTGGAATAGTGTTTTTTTTTTCCTTGAAGAAATCTTTGATTCAAACATTTCGAGAGAACAACAAACAATTGAAGACGGAGAATGGTGGCTACAAGGCGAATGGAGTTGCAGTGGGAGATGCTAACGAGTGTTTCCGGTTCAGATTTCTTGACAAGCCAAGTCTTGTCAGTGGGAATTCTCCATTTCTTGAAACTTTATATGAAGTTGATGTAATTACCTCAGTATTATTGTTTTTGATGGTAAAATTTAATTAATATGTCGATGATAATGATCACTCAAAGGGAGACACGCTCTCTATCTATTTGTAGCACTGCGTCATGGAACTTGAGATTCAGTAGGGGCATTTTTCTATTTTTACATCAACTCACCTAACTACGATTCATTTTTAGCATAGAATATAGTTTTCCTTCAAAGGAAAGCCTTGTTTATCTAATTATACAGACGTGTCCTCACTGAACTCGTCTCTGTCTCCTCTCACTGCTCAATAAGTGTCCGTTCCAATTCCACAGCGTAAACTAATAGCCAGCTCGAGAAAGCGGGAGGGGTATATTTGAAATTCGAATTTTCTGCTGTTCTTATTGGCTGGTGGTCGGGGTTTTCGCTAAGGCTATGGTCATCGCCTTGTCATTACTTATGCACAAGCTTTGAAGGCCTGACGACTCGGTGTTCAACATAAAACAAGCACTGTATCAACATTTTTGGCTTGTTGATCTTTCAACACTGTTTTAGCTTCTCATATTTTGCATTTAGTGCTGTTCATTCTCTCTGATCCTCGATTCTCTGTCTCGTCCGTTTTTGTGTCAAATACGCATTGCATTGTTCCACAGAATATACACAAAGAAACGCCAAAATCACAAAGCGATTTGCAGTCTGTTCAGCAAGGTTTTGTGAGCGCGTCTTCGCCCAACAGAGTCTATTATTGCTGCTGACACCGTGATATGCTATTCATTGAGGCTCTGTTCTTTAACATTCTCATGGCTCCAATCACGGGGCTGAACGCACTGCTTGATCTCATTGAGAACCACTCTGACTACCCGTCGAATCACAAACACCTCTACTCCCAACAGGTGCAACAGTTGTTTGAGAGACTCAGGGATCACTCATCGGCTATTGATTGGAACCAGTTAAAGTTGCTTGCTCTATGCTTTCTACTGCCTCCATTGGCCATTTCCTTCAAAAAAGGGCAGATCTCCAGTCCACACTTCTTCTTTAATCTTGTCGGCTGGTTGATGGGATTCTGGCCATTCGTTATTATGCATGCGTTATACATTGTCAAGTACCATTGTTGAAATGGGGACCACTAAATATTTATTTGCGAGGGATCTTATCTGTCAGATATCTATGTTTCATTTCACTACTTTATTCATTTTACATCATTTCTATTCCAAAGAACAAATGTTTCATCCAGTCTTGAGTATCACTAAACATCAAAAAGGGCTAGAAGCTTTCAGAATTGGAGCTATTTTTTTTTATTAGAATTCATTATTAAGCCCCATATAGCTAATTTCATTACATCATTACAAATGCTGGGTCTGTTGCCAGTCTCTGGTATCCTTTTGTAGCCTCCCGCCCAACATGTTCTAAAATTGAACAAACGATGAATAGAAGATCTTAACATCGTTGATATTCAAACAGTATCTAAGCTTATTCTCAATATCCACTTGAGTGAAATGATTTAAGGTTTCATTATAAATGTTTCCACTCAAGTAAAGTCGTTTTAAATTTGGAATATTCTGCAAAAAGTTGAAAATTCTGTAAGTAATATGCAGCCGTAGAGAATTCTGATTAGAAATTGTTAGGTATTTCAAGTTTGGTAAACTTGGGTTATGCAGAAATTCCTTGAATCTTTCACTGAGGATAAATTGATTTGAGTATATTAGCTTCATGTGTTCAATTTGGGAACTGCCAAAGTTTTGCAGCTGAAATGGATAGTTCCAAGAGCAGTTGACTATATTTAGTTCTTTGATACAGAATTTCAGTCCTTCTAAGTCTTCTTCTGTGAAATCAATACAAAACCCATCGATGGTTAAATGTTTTACGTTTGGAAACATCCTAAGATGATTCAAATTGAAACTTGCATCAGAATCACTGAACGTCTTCAGCTCTAAAACTTTCAGGTTTGACATCTTTTCGTTATACTTCAAGAAGTTCGAAGAGTTTGACACGTTCAACTGCAACACTCTCATGTTTTCAAACTTGTTAAAAAGCCTGTGGAATCTAAAACTCCATTCATTCGTTAGATTTGGATCTATTATCTTTATACTTTCAATGTAGTCTGAGATGTTCTTGAGCACTAGATCCCTGTCGGCGACTTCCTTAGACTTATTAGGAAACTTCGTAAGTAGCATCTGCCAGTTCACCTTGACATCATTAAATAGATAAGGTCTGAGTAAAAGCCTAAAGAATCTATCAACACAACTCAGATTCAGAAGATCTCGATTGTCCAGATGCTGAAATATCAGACACAGGATCTCGTGTGGGAAGCTCCAATAATCATTCTTCAGCGCGTAGCCTGTTTTCTCCAGAGGTTTCTGTCTCTTCAGTGGTCTTGTGATTTCCTCTATTGTTGTCATGCGAGCTATCTTCCTTGCTGTGTGGTATGTGACGGAAAAGGTAACTGAAAGAATAGGTTTTGCTGGATGTGAATTGAATGGGAGGACCTTCTAGTGCTTGATAGTGTATCGGTGGTATTGTACCCCAATTGAATACGGATCTGTGTGTCTCAGTTGGTCTATCACAAAGGTGTATGACTCAAAACAGCGTATTCGGGTGAAGTGTAAAATGTAAAATGGGTGAATGTTCACTTCTGAATCAAAACAGAAACTGTGGTTATCCACCAACTGAAAGCCCGCAACAAAACAAGGTATTCGGTAAAATAGAACAGCACACAGAGTGTGTCATCTGACTCAGGTAGCACACTAAAAGATATATAACACTCGCAATGGGCCCAGGACCTCCATTTCAACCTTGCTTAGAGGCCTTTCTCCAGCTTTTATATTGTAGTCACGTGACAAACACGTGACTATAGCTTCTAATTACCAGATTTGAGTTATTCTTTGAAGTGTAGCTAGATCTCTATCACTTGCAGCACACACTGAGCAAGTAAACACTCTGATGAAGGGCTTTTTCTTATATGAGATGTGGAGAAATAACGACCAGAGGAATCTAATACATTCGACAATATCTGATTATGTAATACAAATAATTGTTTGAGTCAGAGCACTGAAAAAAAAGCCGAAACTGGTGATGAACGAAGAGTCTGAACAGCTTAAGACTTCTGCCTTTAAGTTAGACACCACACTCCGTTTCACAGTTCGAGTGATCCCTAGCAATGTCCAGCGTTGAGAAAGTTAGGATCCTTGGAAAGGATACGATCCATGTTGGATATGACTTGAAGACTCATATCGTGTCCGAGTTGGTTCAAAATGAGAAGAGTTCAACCTATGTAATCATCACTGATACCAATATCGAGAAAAAGGGCTATCTAGCATCTTATACTCAGGAGTTCGAAAAGCAGTTACCTGCTGGCTCAAGAATCTTGACATATGTTGTTCCACCGGGTGAAGCTAACAAGACTCGTGAGACCAAGGAAAAAATTGAAGATTACCTGTTAACAAAAGGTTGTACAAGAGATACCGTCATCATTGCAATTGGTGGTGGGGTCATTGGTGATATGATTGGGTTTGTTGCTGCAACCTTCATGAGAGGTGTCCGAATCATTCAGGTGCCAACCACTTTATTGTCAATGGTTGATTCCTCAATCGGTGGTAAAACTGCTGTTGATACTCCGTTGGGTAAGAACTTCATCGGTGCATTCTGGCAACCAAAATACGTCTTTGTCGATTTGAACTTCTTGAGTACCCTACCGGAAAGGGAATTCATCAATGGTATTGCTGAGGTCATCAAGACTGCTGCGATCTGGAATGAAACAGAGTTTGCAAGATTGGAGGTTAATGCTACCAAGTTCTTAACTACAATTAAGAAAAGAGATGCACAAGGTAATACTGATTTGACTCCAATCAGAGATCATGTGTTCAAACTAGTTACTGAATCCATTAAAGTCAAAGCTGAAGTCGTTACTGCAGATGAAAGAGAAGGAGGCTTGAGAAATTTATTGAACTTTGGTCATTCTATCGGACATGCTTATGAAGCTATATTGACTCCTCAAGCTCTACATGGTGAATGTGTTGCTATCGGCTCCATCAAAGAAGCTGAATTGGCTCGTTACTTAGGTATTCTATCACCAGTTGCAGTTGCTAGATTGACCAAGATATTCGTTGCTTATGGTTTACCTGTTTCTGTTGATGATAAATTCTTCAGAAAGATCATAGGTTCAAAGAAAACACCCGTGAAAACTTTATTAGAGAAGATGGCCATCGATAAGAAAAATGATGGTTCTAAGAAAAAAGTCGTTTTGCTAAAAGCTATTGGTGAATGTTATGAAAAATCTGCATCATATGTCAACGACGAAGATTTGAGATTTGTTTTGACTGATGAGGTCTTGGTTTCTCCATTTCAAACCAAACCGGATTTCGAGTCTGTTATTATCCCACCTGGTTCTAAGTCCATTTCTAATCGTGCTTTAGTTCTGGCTGCTTTGGCTAAAGGTGAATGTAAAATCACCAACTTGCTACATTCTGATGATACTGAGCACATGTTGAATGCTATTTCAAAATTACAAGGTGCCAAAATCAGATGGGAGGATAATGGAGAAACTTTGATTATTAACGGTAATGGTGGTGAACTAACAGCTACATCTGAAGAATTATATTTGGGTAATGCTGGTACTGCTTCAAGATTCTTGACTTCGGTTGCTACCTTAGTTAAACCAAGTTCTTCTGCTTCAAACATTGTTTTAACAGGTAACAAAAGAATGACTGAAAGACCAATTGGTCCATTAGTTGATTCATTGAGATCAAATGGTGCTGAGATTGAGTATTTGAAAAATGAAGGTTCGTTACCATTAAGAGTTCAATCCAAGCCATTGAAAGGGGGTTTAATTGAACTTGCTGCTACGATTTCATCTCAATATGTCTCTTCACTGTTAATGGCAGCTCCATATGCTGAGAATCCAATCACGTTGAAATTAGTTGGAGGTAAACCTATCTCAATTCTATACATCGATATGACCATAGCCTTAATGGAGCAATTTGGTATCAAAGTTGTTAAAGGTGCTAATTACACTTATGAAATTCCATTAGGTCATTATATTGCTCCAACGGAATTTGTCATTGAATCGGATGCTTCCTCATCAACTTATCCATTAGCTTTTGCTGCTATTACCGGGTCTACAGTCACTATTCCAAACATCGGTTACACCTCACTGCAAGGTGATGCACGTTTCGCTGTGGATGTTCTGAAACCAATGGGTTGTAAAGTGAACCAGACCGCCACCTCTACCACCGTAACAGGTCCACCAAAAGGTCAATTGAAACCATTACCTTTAGTCGATATGGAACCTATGACTGACGCCTTTTTAACAGCCTCTGTTGTTGCGGCCGTTGCTACTTCTTCTGATGGTAACAACAAAACCACAATATTAGGTATTGCAAACCAACGTGTCAAAGAATGTGACCGTATTGCTGCGATGGTGCATGAATTGAACAAATTTGGAGTTGTTGCAAATGAATTGGATGATGGTATCGAAATCAACGGTATCAAAATTGAAGATTTGAAAAAACCAGAGGGTAGAGGTATCCACTCATATGATGACCATAGAGTGGCTATGAGTTTTTCCTTATTAGCTGGTCTAGTTGATGGACCAGTGTTAATTCAAGAGAGACACTGTACCGGTAAAACTTGGCCTGGTTGGTGGGATGTTCTACATTCTTCATTGAATGGTGAATTAGATGGTTATGAACCTGAATCTACCTCTAAGAAATCGATCTCTTTAAATAACAATTCTGTTGTTGTTGTTGGTATGAGAGCAGCTGGTAAGACCACTTTAAGTAAATGGACTTCATCTTCATTAGGTTACAATATTATTGACTTGGATACTGTTTTCGAAGAAAGATACAAAAATGTTAAAGATTTTGTCAAAGAGCATGGTTGGGAAGCTTTCAGAAAGAATGAAATTGAAGTTTTTGAAGATATATTGTCAAAACACAAAACACAAACTATAATTTCTACAGGTGGTGGTATTGTTGAAAGTGATATTGCCAGAGAAGCTTTAAAAAAATATGTTTCAAATGGAGGTATTGTCTTACATATTGAAAGAAGTATTGAAAACACTGTTGAGTTTTTAAACTCAGATCCTTCAAGACCAAGCTATGTTCAAGATATTGAAAAGGTTTGGAAGGAGAGGGAAACATTGTACAGTGAAGTCTCGAACTATCATTTCTACTCGGCCCATTGCAAAACTGATGCTGAATTCTCTCAGCTAAGAAAGAATTTCGACTCATTCATCACTAAGATTGTTGGTTCAAACACTACTACTATCAAGACTGACTCAAGATCTTTTGCCCTTGAATTGAATTTTGATGATGTAAATGAAATTGGTGATAGACTACATAAGTTCACCCATGGTGCAAATGCTATTGAATTGATTTTAACTAAACCTTACCCTGTTAAGCAATTCGAAGAAACTATTGCTGAAATTAGAAAATACTCTGATTTACCAAGTATCATCACCTTTAAATTTGATAGTGCCGAAGAATACGCAAAGTTGGTGAGAACTGCATTCAAGAATGGTGTGGATTATGTTTCTTTAAATTTGAAATTTGACTCTGAGTTACTAAGCTCTTTGATCTCTTTGAAGAACTTCACTAAAGTCATTGGTACTTATTATGGTCAGGAAAAATGGACAGATGCTGTGTTCAAAGATTACTATGCTAAAGCTAAATTTTTAGATGTCGATTTGATCAAATTAACTTCAAAGGCTGAATCTTTGAAAGATAATTACCTTTTGGAATCGTTCAGAACTCAAATCAGAGATTCTTCCTTGATTTCTTACAATGAATCGGCTTTAGGTCATCTATCAAAGGCAACCAATCAGTTGTTAACACCAATCACATCTGATTTTGGTATCAAAGATTTGAATGCTTTATACTTCCAGTTAGGTCTAGCTTCTCCAAAGACTTTCTACATAGTTGGATCTCCGATTTCCCATTCAAAATCTCCAGCTTTACATAATACTGCTTATGAGCTATTAGGATTACCACATAATTTTACAAGATTTGAAACAGAAGATGCTTCAAAGGTTGGCGAATTAATCAAAACTCCTGATTTCGGGGGTGCTGCTGTCACCATCCCATTGAAACTAGACATTATTGAATATTTGGATGAATTAGATGAATCTGCAACCTTAATTGGTGCTGTTAACACTATTATCCCATTAGGAAATGGTAAATTTAGAGGTTCAAATACTGATTGGAAGGGTATTTACGATAGTTTAGTCTTTAATGGGTTCCCAGAGTCTAAACGCTCAAAAAGTGAAGTCAATGGTTTAGTTGTGGGTGCTGGTGGTACTTCTCGTGCTGCTATTTATGCCCTTCACCAATTAGGTTGTAAGAGCATTTATGTTATCAACAGAACTGCTTCTAAATTGAAACCTATTCTAGACCATTTCCCAGAAGAATATGGTGTTAAGATTGTCGAATCAGATGCTGATATCAAGCCTATCAATGCTGTTATTAGCTGTGTTCCAGCCAATGTTCCATTGGACTCAGAGCTACAAGTTAAATTAGAGAAATTCTTAACCAAAGGCAACGAAGATAAGGAACGTGTTGGCTTTACACCTAAATTGTTGGATGCTGCTTACAAGCCTAGAATTACTCCAATTATGGAGTTGGCCAAATCCAAATACCAATGGGATGTTATTCCAGGTGAGCAGATGTTAGTTAATCAAGGTGTTGCTCAATTCAAGTTCTGGACAGGCTTAAATGCCCCTTACATTGAAGTCTTTAATGCCGTTAACAATTAAAAGGTTCTAATAGATTTTAAAACTATAATGAAATAAAATATCAGTGTTTTGGTAAACTAATCTTTGTGTATGAGATCACCTAGCTTTAGAAGCTCATTGATTTTGTCTTCGATTTCGATAGTATGGCCCTCTCTTTCAAACCATGTAGAGTCTTCAATTTCACCCAAAGAAGTGAGATCATCAAACTGTTTCAAAATTATATGGCCCTTCAAATTCTGCAAGGTCAAGGTCTTTCCATGGAGCTTTCTTCCTCTAAGATAACTTATTATTTTCCCATCTTGTTCATGCTTGTGATAGTGTTGTGGAATTGATTTGTGGATACCGGAGAATCTTATACGACAAGGGACCGAGTTTAGCGAATATTTCACACCAGTATTTGTTCTAATTTCCGAAGGCTCTGACATTTTAACGCGTTTCAACTAAAAGAACCTCTCTGTAACTGCTACCGTAAGAGCCTTTTCAATGGTGTTCGTCTTTGTTTCGGCTCACGCGTTCGTGTTTGAGCTACAAAATGGTTATGTATCACTGGTCTCTTTCGCGATTTTCCGCAGCTCCCCAAAATTGAGGTCTAGCCTTTATGGTAGTTTCAAATTCAATTCTGATGAGATGGCAGAAGTTGGTGGAAGTGGAGTTACGTTATCTGGTGGTTAGAAGGCAAGAATTAGTCTTGCTAGAACTGTTTATTCTTATAGGGAAACTCTTCTCTTGAATGATGTATTGAGTGCTATTGATGCTAATGTTGGAAAACACATCATGATGAATAAATACTGCTTGAATGCTGGGGGCCTACTCAAACATAAAACAAGAGATCTTCCAACACATCGGTTGAGATTTGTTTTCCTGAAAGGTGATGTGAACTTTAGTGAGTTATCCTCAGGGGATACCTTGGTTCTTTCTGGTATTAAAGGTGAAGACTTTGAAGCAAGGCTGTTAATAAAAGGCCTAGAATTCTGCATGCAAGAAGTTGAATGATCTGTTTAAGAAGTACGTTATTTTAGAAGTTCCATTCTACTGTCACCTCCCCGATCACTACAATATGTATTAGTTTAATATAAAAGGTTCAAATACTTCTATATAAAAAATAGGCTGGCATCATTTATATTCTGTAGCTCAGCTTTAGCCTGTTTCTTAGTATTGTATGGAAGAAAGAAGGGGAAGGTACATCAATGTTGAGTATGCACGCACGTCAGTTGTAGCGTTCAAAAGATATATGCGATTCCTTAGTAAACTGGAAGAAATTCGGAACCAGCTCACTAAGAGGCAGATCACGTAGAATTGCCTGCTCTTAACTACAGACTAAGTAGAAATATCATGGTCTTTAAACTAGGTATGGGAGAGATTTTAAATTGTAGGTGTATATTGGCAATCTAAAGGTAATGATCTGTGATTCTATTCAAAGAATTCAATTCCAAAACTAGTTTCGATCTATTCCAATATATATATACGACCTTAGCAAAAGTACCAAATCTATGAAAGTCGGTGTGAACACAGGTTCATAAGAAGAGGCTTTTACATTTCGTTCTTGGTCATGATGGCAAGAGCCAACAGTTGAACTTATCTCGTGTGAGTAATATAAGATGGAAACCACTACTTGAGTGGGTGGACAATATTACTGTTGGCTCCTTGCTATAGGAATTTAGGCTATTTGCTGATGAAGCCTTCTACATCAATAGAGGTAGTGAAGTTTAGACACGAGGCAGCTGGAGTAATCTATTCTAGATTATCAGCAATGGATGGTGAACTGCTCGTTTGAGAATTCAAGAAGGTTGAGGGATGAAAAGGCCGATAGTTTCTTTTCTGTGTTCGGTGTTTTGCAACAATGTTGCCCCTACCAGTAATTCCGATTGAATTGAAAGGTTCGCATTTCGAATAACTGTTTAATCTGTGAGAAGGACAAATCAATCAGAGAGTATTCACCTTTTTACTGTTGAAATATGAGTAAACCACACCCATTTTTGATCTCAAGGTAAGTAAACTGTACTGTTTTTTGAGTAAGGAAAGCGAGCATCGAAGCTAACAAAGAACGGAACAGAACTTTAGATCCACTATTTGGTATATTAGTTGGTGGTATCAGCTATTACGCATATGAACAAAGAGTGGGTAGAGCCCCAGGGCACTCACTCAATGAACTGCTAGCCAAAAGGTTCACCTCAAAAGAGCAAAAAAGCTGATAATGATAGAGAGATGTAATGATGTTCGATACGTTATCTACACGTTCTATTTACGATATTATGGTTTTCATTGATACAACGAGCTGATCCGGAAATAAACGCTCCACTATATATCTTAAGAGTGGGGGCTGGGTGGTGTCATGGAGGAAGCTCTCCTCCTCCCAAAATGAGAGAGCATTATCATGTTGTGTAAGTGTATGTTATGGATTCTCAACATGCTTTCAGCTGTCAATTCAATAAAGGTTGACATTTGTTTTCTGAAAGGTTGTAAAGTAGCCAATTTGAGTACCAGTAGCCTAAATTTTGGTATCTTAGATTGACTGGATAGCTCAGTTCATGTTACACTGAACAGTGTAGTTTTCTATGGTGAACATCATTAGCCTTATTTAACTATCTGTTTTCAAACTACATTGACTGAAGGAAAAGAAAAAAGATATGTACTGTCATCATAGCTACCACCCCACTGAGTTATTGCGTTATTACATAGAATATAAAGTCACTTTAAAATATATGAGGTTTTCAATAATTGTAGACAAGCTTTATTTCAAATATTAACTTATAATGTCTGATTATTTCAACCATAAAAATTAATTTTTCCCCAAAGTACCGAAAATTAATTATCCTTACAAATCAGATTATCTACATTATGCATAAGTAGACATTTCTTCAGTGACTACTGTTCGTTACTAACAACAATTGCCTGAAAACAGTTACTAAGAGCGTATAACTAAAAGACTTACAAACCATCAAACCCATTCGCGGAGTACTGTCATGAAATTCTTTGTCAGTTCACCTAAAAAAATGCACAACATGTAAAAACTCATCAAAAGACCTTCAGCAACTAATTTTAGTCCGAAGAAACTGCTGAACTGTCCTTCATCAACAGATAGAAGTGTGGATTAAACGAGATACGATGCCTCCAAAGATATTCTCGAAGGATTTGTCGTATGTGCCACCATTGCAGCAGCTTCAAACCAAGAGCTCTGTTTCCACAAGCAAGAGAATAAGAGTATCAAGAGCATGCGATACCTGCCGGAAAAGGAAGATCAAGTGTGATGGGAAGCAACCTTGTATCCATTGTACTGTTTACTCATATGAATGTACCTATAACCATTTTAGAGCCCCACCTGGTGGAAACAAAAAGGCAAAAAGAGAAGAGTCGACTTTAACCTCTTCTAATAGCTCTCAGACTACTACACTGAGTCAGGAAGATAGAATTAGCAAGAAGCTTATTGGTGCTATGTTCCCAGAGATTGATTTGAGTGATGCAAACTTCAATCTTGATTTGTTTTTAGAAGTATTCAGAAAACATCGACATAATCAGAAAGTTGATCTGAAAGCTACCATGGAAGAGTACAAGTCCGTGAGCGGGATTGAACCAAGGTTGAGCAAATCCTTAGATCCAATTGAAATCAAGATTATTTTGCCACCTCGAGAGATTGCTCTGAAGTTGATTTACAGAACTTGGAACGACTCTTGTGTCATGTTCAGATTTTATCATCGTCCTTCATTCTTGAGAGATTTCAACAGCCTTTATGAGGTTAATCCAAACGAGTATTCGAACCATCAGAATAAGATGTTGCCACTGATATACTCTGTTATTGCTGTCGGTGCACTGTTCTCAAAAGGTGATAATGCGATAGATAACCAATATTTACAGGATGAAGGTTATAAATATTTCATTGCTGCTAGAAAATTGATTGATATAACAAACTCGACTGATTTAGAATCAATCCAGACCATTTTTATGCTTACTTTGTTTTTGCAATGCTCTGCGAGATTATCAACTTGTTATTCTTACATTGGTATTGCACTAAGGTCTGCCTTGAGACAAGGTATTCATCGAAAACTGGAGACTCCATGCCATTTCATCAAAGCTGAATGTAAGAAACGATTATTTTGGACTATTTTCAAGATGGAGATATATGTTAACTCGATGTTGGGGCTACCGAACTCAATTGATGAAGCTGACATTAATGCTGAGTTTCCCTTGGATGTCGATGATCAAAACATTGACTATGATGTCATCCGTCCACAACAAGCAGGCAAGTTGAGTTCATGTGGTATCAACAACTCTCATACTAAGTTAATTCTTATCTTGAACCATATTGTTAAGAAGTTGTACAAGAGTTCTGATCCATTGTTTACCATTCCAAATGACACTGTAAAGAACTTAGAGAACGAGTTGAAAGTGTGGTCATACGAATTACCACCACAGTTAAGGCCAGATCAAACTTGTCCTCCTGAATATCTAAAGGCTAATAAGACTATACATTTGGACTTCTTACATGTGCAGATCATGTTATACAGACCATTTATTCATTATGTTAAGATTGCTCAGAGTGAGGTCTTGACAAACCCATCAGCTGTTAATAATTTTCAATACGAAAATGGGATCAAATGTTTTGAAATATCAAAGAAAATTATCGATTTGGCTAGTGATATGATTGACCAAAAACTATTGAATGGTTCCTACTGGTTTTCGGTTTATACCATTTTCTTTTCAGTTGCATGTTTGGTCTATTATTTCTTAGAAATCAACCCAAACAATAAAGACATCAACCAATCAATAGAGAAAGGTAAAGAAATCTTGAGCAATTTAAAACAGAGATCCGTTAGTGCCGAAAGAATTTATAACTTACTGAACCATATGTTTGAAAATTACGATAGATCTAATCTCAAGATTGAGGCATTGGATGCTAAAAAATCAGCAGCTGGCTCAGATTCTCAATATTCACCAAAATTACAACCAACAGCTGAACAACAAGCTCAAATCCAAGCCCAATTAAGACAATCAGAATCACCATCTAATTTGAATCCAACAACACAACAATCATTCCCATTGAATGCATTCACCTCACCAAACAACAATTCCTTGATCAACTTACCAGCTACACATACTATAGACAAGATTGATCCATCAACAACCACTGGGTTACCAACAACCTCTACTGCGAGCTCTTTTGTTAATCCAACGACTTTTGATGATTTTGATCTCAAGATCTTTGGCGAGTTTCTTCCATCGTACATGCTACAACAAAAGCCTGTTGATCCATCTGATCTAGTTCCAACGCCAAACACAAGAGATGGAGGTGTGCGAATTGATTCCCCTCTGGATTATATAAGAGACTCCAACACTGTTCTAAACGATGTCCCGCAGAGTGTTGGCACATTGAGAAGCAATAGTAGTAACGGTGACAGTGTGAAAACAGAGGATGACGATGCCTTTTTTGATTGGGAGAGATTCTTTGATAAGAATGACAACCTGAATTTTGAGATTTAATGATGAGACAAAATCAGCTCATAGAGATATCTGTTGTATAAGTTTTTAGACTAAATTTTACGAGTTCACGATATGCATGATGTATTTATTGTAAGATCTTATCCCCGTTTTCAAAGAGACGAAGAGGTGTCGAATAAATAGGACTTTGACAATCGCTAATCGCTCTTAAGACTTTTTTCATCGGCAATCATTCAATGTCTCATTATCTGACGATCACCCTGCTTTTGGTGTCAGTCTTTGCAACCATCGTACTTTCCAACTTATTGTTTCTGAGCTGAGCTGATGGAAAAAGCACCCTTTTCCTCCCCCACTGGCGGACCTTGTTTCCTCCCCAGTTAGTCGTGTGTCGCGTACCACAATCCGATGGGGGAGCAAAAGAGCGGACATCGCTTGCAGTGAGACACTGATTAGAGCTCAGTGCGTGTTTTGCGTATTTTACACCCATCGACAGTGCAAGACGCTTTCTAACTCCACTATGCCAAATAGGTAGAGGAGGTCATCACTGTTATCTTTTGTTTTCCATCTGGCAGATTTACAGATATATATATAAGAGCACAGATGTCCTTCCAACAGTACAGTCAGAACAAATTTAGTGCGGAAGACTCATCAATAATCAAAATGGCAGAAAAAGAAATGGTCAAGACAGAGACATCCAGCGATGTTGCTTATGGTGAAACCGAGGGAATCGTTATTGACAAGGCTGTGGAAGATGCTCTTGTGAGAAAACTAGATTTGTTCCTGATGCCTATTTTCTGTATGATTTACTTCTTATCGTTCTTGGATCGTTCGAATATAGGTAATGCCAGAGTGGTTGGTCTCCAAGAACAGCTTGGATTAACCAATCACCAATATTCTACCGCTGTTTCTGTGTTCTATGCTACATATATCGCTGTCGAGCTGCCAGGTGTTCTGATCGTCAAGCGTATCGGTCCTAGAAAGTACATGGCCTTAATGATGTTCTGCTGGAGTATGGTCACCATCTTCACTAGTTTTGTTAGAAGTTATGGTACTTTAATTACCACCAGATTGTTATTAGGTTTGTTTGAAGGTAGTGTTTTCCCATCTCAGAGTCTTTACATCACCATGACGTACAAACGTCAAGAGCAGACTAAGCGTCAAGGTTATCTATACGTTTGTTCTTGTGCTTCTGGTGCATTTGGTGGGTTAATTGCTACTGCAATCGTCAAGATTCAACCAAAGGGAAATTTCTTGAACTGGAGTTGGTTATACGTCATTGAAGGTTGTATTTCCCTTGTTGCTGCAGTTATTGTGTTCTTCACATTACCAGATGATCCTAAAACAGCTTACTTCTTGAACGAAGAAGAGAAGAACTTGATGGCTTTGAGATATGCTCAACAGCAAGAATATCATGGTAACCAAAAATTCGATAAAAATGAAGTCTTTAACGCTTTTAAAGATCCAAAAGTCTGGATCAGTTGTGCTATGCAATTCAGCGTTGATTTGGTTCTTTACGGTTATTCTACTTTCTTACCATCCATTTTAAAGCTTCAATTAGGATACTCTACCATCGAATCTCAATACTTAACTATTCCAGTTTATACTGTTTCTGCTATTGCCATGGCCTCGGTTGCTTTCTTGTCAGATAGATACAAGAATAAAGCACCTTTGATTATGGGCTTGCAAGTTTTAGGTACCATTGGATATATCATTCTACTATCCTCTACCAATGGTAAAGCTAACTATTTTGCAACTTATCTAATTGCTTTCCCATTATACGGTTCTGTTGGTTTAAGTATCACCTGGTTGAATAACAACATGGCACCACATTACCGTCGTGCTACTGCCTTAGGTATGAATCAAATGTTGGGTAATGTGTCTGGTGCAGTCGCTGGTCAGATCTACACCAAGGCTCCATATAAACTGGGTAATTCCTTCTCCCTAGGTTGTTCTGTTTTAGCTATGATCTTGGTTGTCATTCAAGTGAGATACCTGAAATATCAAAATGGAATCAAAGAGAAGGTTGAAAATGGTGAAATTGAAGATCCAAAGAAAGAAAGAGTTGGCTCCGATGCTTTGGATTTCAAGTTTTTCTACTAGATCGGTCAGTCTATACATTAATGGATTTGAACCTACTACACAATTTTATTTATTATACACGTTTATATTAGTTTTTGAATTACACATTGTCATCGTTCTTTAATGTGAATGTAAAGTAGTTACCACTAACCAACTTGTCAAATAAATAGAGAGTATACAAGTAGTGTAAACACAAATTTGTGTGGTTTTTCTTCAGTGGGTTACCCGCTCTTATCTCATTATAACAACTTGCACCAAAATCCACCCAAACTACCCATCTCGATTGAAACAAATGACACAGATTTCTATGGACGGAATTCTGTTACAGTCTTCCTTGTTATCTCTCAGCTACCCCGCATAATCTCTCCTCTATCAGTTCATCTCGCAGCCGTTGGTCTTATGATTCGAGTGCGACGTAGTGGCCCTTACCATTTATCGGTGGGGGACAAAAATGGGGGAGTAGTGGATTGGAGTTGATAGAGCTTCTTTTAACTGGCTCAGAACAAGGGCAGAAACTCCCCCATCGCCGTAGGTTTTTGGAGGAGATTGTCATTAAATGTTTCTACCTGTTATAAAAAGAACTTGGAGTGACTTTAGAAATGCATGATTGCCATTCTTTGCGTATTGGCATTTCAAGATCGAGAGAAGAAGAGTAATAATGACTGTCGATACTTTTAGTGTGAGTACAATTAGTTTAATTTTGCCTATATCCCAGACATTTTTGTGCTAATTCCACCGAAAAACATAGAGATTAGTGAGATTCGAAACAGAAAAGGGCGAGATTGTTTATGGTGATGCGGTCTTAGCAGATGGTGAAACTGATATCTATAAAGCAACCCATGCCAGACTCATCGAAGGTGATGTTCTAAGCTCTTATGAAATAACATCAAAAACTGTTCCAATCAAGAAACTTTTGACTCCACTATCATACGACCAGATCCCATCAATAAGATGTGTTGGTATGAACTACACAAAACACGCCATCGAGATCAAAATGGAGATTCCAAAATATCCTGTACTTTTCTTCAAACCAAAAACTGCCCTTGTTGGTCCTTCTGATCCAATCGTTGTTCCAGCAGCATGTCAAATGCCACCAGCCAAAATAGATTATGAAGTCGAATTAATCATCGTCGTAGGAAAAGAAGGTCGTGACATTCTTCCAGAAGACGCTCATAAATACATCTTGGGATACTCCATCGGTAATGATGTCAGTCAGAGAACATGGCAAATGGACAGAGGTGGTACTCAATTTGGTGTTGGTAAGATGTTCGATACATTTGCTCCATTCGGTCCAGCTATTGTGAAATTAGACAACACTGATAACTTAAACGTTGCTACAAGAGTCAATGGAATCACCAGACAAAGCTCAAATACTTCAGATATGATCTTTAACTGTTTTGAAATTGTTGCATTCATGTCCATCGGAACCACTTTGAAACCGGGTGACATTATCTTGACCGGTACACCATCTGGAGTTGCTGTTGGATTGGATCCATCACCATACTTGAAAGAAGGAGATGAAGTTGTGCTGGATATTGAAAAAGTTGGTTTACTAAGAAACAAGATTGTTTTTGAAAAGAACCCAGAAATCACTAAACGTCATATTTAATTCTAAATTATATACATTAAACACATTACATTTCAGTTTCGTTCATACATGTTTGAACAGTAGATCTGTTCTTTACCCAGTGACCTCTCTTTGCAATGTATCAATACCCTAGAATATTCTCTTCCCAGTTCCCAAAAGCAGTTTTTATATAGCAGAGCAACATAATTCATCAAGCCTGCAATGTTATTCAAGTTCTCTATTGTCTGTAGCTTAATTGCGCATTTTTTCACACTCATATGATACTCTAGAGGAGTAGATGAGATGTATATAACATCGTCAATCTCCTTTTTAACCCTCCATAGATAATCGAAACCATCTTCTTTGTACACTTGTGTACCAGTGTTGTAAGAATCAGATTCAGGACCTCGCTTTATGAAATTATAGGACCACACTATGAGGAGGGCGTTGTTGACGATATGTGGCCGCTCTGGCAATGGATCTCTCTCAGGATAGTAGTCCAATTTGCTCTCCTCACTGTTCAGTAAGCATTCAATCAAACAGAGATAAGCATGAACAACGGAGATTCTTCCATCAAGAGAATTGGCCCATAGATTCAATCTTTGTTCGACGTTTTTGTAATCCCTTGAGTTTGCTTCGACATTCATTCTTCTAGGAACACCAGTATATGTCAACATATCATGATTCACTATTCGGAGTCTTATCTGTGCCATATGGTAGGTTGGAAATTTACACTTGGTATCATTCAGGTCCAAATATTTAGGAATTGGTGATGTTTTCCTTACGTTCAACTGAACGAGCAGATTATTTATATCGCAACAATGCCCTTCATTAACGTTAAATTTCCAGACATCAAAAGCATACGATATTTTATCTCTCCATAAGTTTTTCAATGTGTTGCTTTCAGAAGAGAGTGTATTATCTGAGATCATTGCTGTAATCTCATCTTTATGTTCAAACTGTAACATCAATGACAAAAGCGAACCTAACATGACTCTTTTGCCAAAGGAGCTTGTATTAATGACTTCCCCTTTCAATAATCTCTTTAATTCTGTAAGTACCATGTTTGGATTTCTAGGCAAATCCATCGATCTTAGTGTTTCCATATCTGCTTCCCAAATAACGTCATCGCATGGTAGTCCCAGCCTTAATTTGTTCACATACAACGTCGACTGATGACTTGAGGTAACATCACTATTCAAATCGAAACAAAAAGCCATTAATGCACATCGTTTCATTGATTCTGCATGGATCCATTTGTCCAATAAATCTTTCCCTTGACCTTCCAGCTCTGTCAGTGATTTACTTTCAGTGGCATAAGGATCACCACCAAGCAGCGTACTTCTTTTCATCATTTCAATCTTTGCTGATTGATGCACGGATGATCTCTCGTGTAGATTTCTTGTTGAATAGTTCTTTTCAAACACTTCCAGTATCAACAGACTTTGAAGCTCCCATGGTTCCGAAGACCCAGGACTTCTATGTTGGAAAATTAGCCATCGTAATTGCTCCCCAATAGTGTTTGCAAAAGGAGATGGATTTCTCAATAAGCCGGGCTTGATGCTTTGGGACAATATAGCACCCATCATGATCATGGAAAGAAGAAGTAGGGTAGGTGTTGCAATGGTGTTGAATGATGGCTTATGGAGAATAGGATATTGCACATGAAAGATATCCCAATAAGCATTCAGACATATTTCTAAACAATCTGGGAAATCCGGTTGGTTTATAAGGTTTGGTACTAATCTAAGGATTTCTCCAATGGTTTCTTGAGTTACAAGTGTATAATTCGTGTCAAATGTTGGTATTTTGGCGAGATCAGATTCCAAAAGATCATCCAAAGTGGAGTTCAAAGCGTATTCGAAGTTCAAATGAGGACGATTCAAGAATTCAGAAAGCTCATCGAAGTTCATTAGATTGTTGATGTTTTGGTCAACGTTATCGAAGAAGATATTATCGTTGATATTGATAAGCAAATCATTGGATGTGACCCAAGATTCTGTGTCTTTGGAGGCGACTGACTGGACCGCAGACTTGTCCTGCTCTTTGTGCAGCAAGTGCCTCTTTGTGTGTGCCTTCATGACATCGGCTCTCTTGAAGGCCATCCCACACTCGTCACATACATGTTCTTTTGCGCTGGAGTCGTGGTTCAACTGGTGTCTCTTGAGATGGTCCTTCCTGCTAAAAACTTTTTGACAGCCCGGATGGTTACATATGTATTCGATAGCCTCCGTGACCTTCTGCTTCTTTCTCTTCTTGTTCATTTGAGCGTGTGAGAGTGAGTTAGTGAGCTAAACAAGCTTGAAGGCATCTATCGGTGTAGTTCTTCAGTTCTCCATGGGAACTATCAAGGCCGGGTAGCAGATAATGTGCATAACTGTAAGCGAGAAAGCATAGGATGGGGATCATACAGTTGAGATTTCGTAGTTGATGTGATTTTGGGTTGGTGATTTGATAGTGAGCAAGCACACTTGACAGGCATCCTGGAAATGATCAGAGACCAAGCGACGATAGCCGATAACTGGTCTACAACCCACAGAACATGTCCAGTGCTTTTTTCAGCGATTTGTGCCACAATTTAGCGTACAGAACAGAAATATTGTCGGGGTGCTGTCAGCATGCTGCGAGAGCACTATAGATTCTAGTTATAACATTATAATATAGAGTGGACCGTTACAGGTACACACCACCAGTGTCGGGTCTCGGAGGGAATCTGCTTTCAGGTCTATGTCACTGTGTGGGTAGATCTCAATATCTCAATGAAGCCCTTTTTGATGTCATTATCTTCCAAGAAATCTATAGGTAAGAAACTGGTAAGAGGGATAACAAGAAGAGACACAAGAATTCACAAGATATTGAATGGCATTGGCCAAAAAGAGACAAGTAGCCAGTGACAAGAGAAACTGAGTAGGTTCTGGCGGTGGGTCTTAAAACCGCTGAGCAAGAAGGAAATAGCACAAGCCTGCTGAGTTCTCTTTCTCTTTCTCTCTTATGTTATGGGCCTTATCACTCACCGCTTTCCACTAACGGCTTTAGCTGTCACCAAAGTAGCTCACAATAGGCCGCCCCAAAGGACCCTGAAAGCTCCTCTCCACGCAAGCCGTTCCACACACGCCATACCGCCTTTGCCCTTTGCCCAGTGTGGCTAGGAACAGCTCAACAGCACAGCGGAGTTCGCGAATCGGATAAACATTGACAGAAAAGAAGCAAAAACATCCACAATCCGATCCTCTTAACTACTTCACACAGAAAAGCGAAGATTGTAGAGAAGAGAAGATTAGAGGAGCGGTGAGGGAAAGAAAAAAAATGTGTTCTGGCTGAAGTGCACACTGTGGTTGCGGTCCACACAATTATAACTTGTCTTGGTTCTCGTGATGTCCATGGTATAAGAACAACCAGCAAGAATCACCTTCCATGTCCACTAACACGTCCTCTCCCATCATCGCAGAAATGTCTACCAAAGTTGAAACAGAACCTCCTGTTGTTGACACGGGTGCTGTCAAGGACTCTTCAGCACGGTACTGGAAGTTTATCCCGTACTTCAGAAACCGTCGCACTCCCAAAGTTGAAGCAGAATCTGACACGGATGCTCTCAAAGACTATTCAGCATGGTACTGGAAGTTCATCCCGCACTACAGACATGTCGAGGACTATCCAGACTCGGACTCTGAAGACGACGATTTGGAACTCGATGACAACCTGAAAACCATTGAAAACTTGGAAGACCAGGAAGTGACCCCTGAGAACTTTGAGTTCAGGGACGAGGCTGGCCGTTCAAAAAAATGGTTCAAGTTCTTTGATGAGTATGAATACAGATACCCAAAGAAGGTCAGAGAGAATCAAACTTGGTGGAGATGGTTCGACAAGGGAACTACTCCTGCTGAGATGAAACTTCTAACAAAGTTGGATCTGCAAATAGTCACATTCGCCATCATCTCATACTGGTCTAAAAACTTGGACCAGACAAACGTTGGTAATGCCTACGTTAGTGGTATGCGTGAAGACCTGGAAATGTGGGGTAATGAATACTCCAATGCTGTTGCCATGTACAATGCTGGTTCTGTTATCTTTCAGGCTATCTATATGTGGATGTTTCCTAGAATTCCCCTACATCTGATGTTTGCCGTTGGTGATTTCTCATGGTCTCTTGTTACAATTTTAACTGCTTTCATTAAAACATCTGATCATTTATTAGTTTGTCGTTTCTTCATCGGTGCTACAGAGGCTGGTTATTTCATGGCAATTCATTATCTTTTAGGTTCATGGTACACTGCAAGTGAACTGGGTAGAAGAGGTGGACTGTACTATTGTGGCCAAATGGTTGGTACTTTGACATCTGGTTTAGTTTCCGCTCAGATCTACGAAACTATGAATGGTTTTAATGGTAAAGCAGGCTGGAGATGGATCTTCATCATTGATGGATGTATCACAATGCCTGTTGGTATCTTGGCCTTCTACATGGTGCCAAACATTCCTCAGAAATGTACATCTCTGTTTTTGTCAGATGATGATATTAGGTTGGCCAGAAAAAGATTAAAGAGACTGAATGTGAAGACTCCAACGAAGGAGCCACCACCTTTTTTCAACTGGAGTTTATGGAAAAGAATCTTGACCTCCTGGAGAATCTACATCCTAATGATTTTAGATTATCTTTTCTGGAATGCTGTCAATACAGGATACTCAGGGTTTGCTCTTTGGTTGAAGTCTTTGAATCGTTATTCTATCCCTACAGTCAACAGATACACATCAATTCCTCCAGCTTTGGGTGTTGCATTTATCATAGCCGTTTGTTTCTCCGCTGATATGATCAAGTCAAGAGCTGTTGCAATATTCTGGGGTGAATTGTTTGTCATAATGGGTAACATTATATTGGCCATATGGAACGTCCCCGAAGCGGCGAAATGGTTTGCGTTCATGATATCCTATTTCGGTATCACAGTCTCTTCCGTTATATACGGTTGGCTGAATGATATCATGAGGCATGACCCACAAGAAAGAGCTATTGTTCTATGTTGGTGTAATATGTTTGCTAATCAATCTGTCTCCTGGACGCTAAGATTGGTATTCCCGACAAAAGAAGCCCCTGAATATCATAGAGGTTATACATACGTTGCCTGTAATTCTGCTGCTTTGATCTGTTGGGCTTGGGTTACCTTGTTCTTCTATAAGAGACAAGAGAAAAAAGATTCAAGAAAGAATGGTATCATACTTTACAATACTGCGACTGGTGATATTCCTCATGATGTCGCTAAATGGTTAGATTCAGATGGAAATGTCTTGAGTAAAGAACAGTATGAACAGAGAAACAGTTCGCAGATTGATAAAAACAGTCTGAAAGATGAGGTTAACGTTTCTGTCAAAAGTACTGACAATACAGTTTAGCTTTTTAGCTTGAGTTGAAATAGCAAAATGTTTTAAGCTTTTATTATTTTTCCTTCATTTATTTACGTCCATATGATATAGTAGAGTATAAAGATTTTATCTACAGAGAAGTGAAGTGGTAGGTGTTTTTGAATACCTAAGAAAATAATTTCTCCACTGCTCATGATTAAAAACCAAAATCAAAAGAGCTCATATCAGGCTCAACAAACGCGGTTTGTGGTGGAGGCGTAGTGTTCTTATGTCCATTCTGAGTCATCTCTTCTTCTTTCAAGTGATCTTTTCTCTTAATAGTATTTGAGGCTAAACCGTATTTCTCCAGGAGACTTAGTCCTGAAGACCCATTACCATTCACCAGCGAGGAATCACTCTGTTGATAACTAGATAGAACACTAGCCCTTCTTCTAGCAGACGGTGATAACCCATACTTCTCCAACAGACTTCCTCCAGAGGAAGAAGAAGCCGGCAAATCAGAGTTTAAGTCAACAAAACTATTTTCCTTCTTGAACCCTACTGATTTGACAAAATTCCAATTCCTCACAAGGTAAACTGAGAGATAATCACATCCCATCCTAGTATAGATCGATGCAACTCTTGAGATGAAATCGAACTCTTCTATTGGTGAAATTTCTAATGAACCATGGAAATAAAGTGCACTCTTCTCTCTTAAACTTTTGTATAGAACAATCAATAATGGATCATCTTCCAAAAATGATTTGGAACGCTCGGTCAATGTGATATTTCTTTTTTCATCATCTGATATGACATCAATGGGCGATTTAACAAGAGACTGGATAGCTCTTGACTGGTCTCTTATCTTCCAAAAAATATAACTTGTTGTCCATCTATCACCATTGGAGACCGAGATTGGGAGCAAGTGCCGTATTAGAATATCTTTCAGAACAGGACCATTATCTCCCTCATAAACACGACACACACCAACGGCTAAATCGAAATCATCAACCTGTTTGATTATGACATTAACCGCATCTTTCAAAGAATCTGCCAGAAGAAAAAAACATGCAGCTAACATATACCTATGTTTACTTAATAAAACAAAAGCATTCTTCAATGATGCAGATTTCCATCTTGGTTCACGAAAATCGTTCTTCAAGAAAGAAATCATCTTCTGCTGTTCAGGATTACCAACCGAAGTCCTCCATAGTCCAAGCAGGATTTGTTTTTTCTTTAACGCTAGATAATAAATAGAACATGCAGATGGATCCCTTTTCTGTTGTGCAGTGAACTCATTTCTCGCAATAGACTCAAAAGTCGAAACAAGATTATCATAAGTTGCCCAGTGGGTAATACCATACTCTTTGGCAACAGACCATGTTAATTTCCTATCCTTAACAGAATTCTCAATTACTTGGAGTAGCAGTTCTTTGTTTTCAGTATGTAATGCCCAGTTCAAGTCTCTCATTGTCAAACTCTCTTGTGACCCTCTATGTAGCTGATATAATTTGACACCTAGATAGAATCTCAACCCATGTTGATCCAAGCTTAATATATTCTTCTCCATGTCCTCGACAGCTTCAATTGTACTCAAAAGAGTGATTTGCTGATGTCTCGTAAGATATGGTAACGAATTATTTGTCAGTTTTTCCTTTAATAGATCAGCAACATTAGAATTAAACGTCGTGTAAGGTTCTTCAAAATCCGTGCTTTCCGAATAGCCTTCATCGAAGAACTTGGTAATGTCAAAATCCAGATTTGAGCCTAATGTTTCCATAGAATTACCAGATAATTCCACTTCTCTCATTTTTATGAATAACCTTAGTAAAATCTCCTGAACAATCTTGAACTTACCAACAAATAATGCCTGAATTAACAATTGTGGATGATAAAGAGGCAATGCACCATTCAAAACCGAGCATAAATTTAGGATATCATTTGACACAATATTTCTTGAACCGATTGATTTTTTTGTGAACTTATCATTTTCCAAATCCAGATTTTTATCAGATACAAATATTTGGTTACCAGCACCAACAACTAAGATACCATCTTTTAGCCAAACGGCATCCCCAATCTCATGAGAGGTATAGTTTTTTATATCAATTTTCTTGATTGCCAAGAACGGTGGGGTTTTGTTAGTGTAATCGTATCTCAGTTGAGTATAGAGCAAGGAGTAATCTTCAAACCCCACTGCTAAAATACTTTGGTTATTGGAGGTACATGTCCAGTCTATATCTCTAATGAAATGTTCATAGTTCTGCTCAAACTCCAACACATTTCTATTCAAATCCCATATCGTCAATTTTTTTTTGGTCTCATCAACAATAGCAAATTTGGCAATTGAGGAACCACGAATATAAGAAGGATTCTTAATATCTGACTCCAAATGATATTTCTCGATCCAACGTATATGATCATTTTCAATGACACCAGAAAAGCATTGAATTACACCACTTTTCGTAGAGGTAGACAACACAGGTCTTGTGTTTGACATTTTTGCGCCAACAGGATCAATGGCAGCAATATGATAGATGTTTTCGGTCTTTATTGGCAAATCGTCAACTTTCATTTCAAGAATTTCAGTTTCAGATATAAACCATGCTTTTGTTTCATTTTCATAGATTGCAATAACATAATGCTTAAAATGATTATGTTTATGAATGGGAACTTGTGTAAATAGTAATGGTTTAGCTTTCTGTTCAACAATTCTAGATGTTTTCTTGACAGCTATTTTCAAAGAAGTATCCCATAATGTTAAACGATCTGAGCATATTGTTAAAAGGCGATTACCCTTTTCAATTAGGATGGCTGACGAAATAGCTGAAGGTGTTTTAACAACTGATTTCTTGACTAATGTTAAACTATCTTTCAAAACCTGTGGAATCCATACAGCGTTTTCCTCAAACCTACTAGCTGTCAAAAGAGCTTCCCCATCACTGGTTCTGAAAATCCTTTGGATAGATTTATTGTGTCCTGTTAATTTATGTGATAAGGATCCGATTGTAGTAGCTCCTTCCTCTTTAATTAAAAAACTCAAATCAAGAATAACGTTTCTGATAACACCATTCATATCATGTATAACAAGAGAAATATCACCATTCTTATCATTTAAGGGATTAGCAAAATTAACAAATTCAGGATTTTTAATAAATGTGTTTGGTTTAAACTTCACGGACTTGAGCTTTTTAATGTTTATCATTTTTGGAGGATTCTGTGACAGGTTCTCTAGAGCATATAGGGCTACATTACCTTCAGGATCAGCAACAATAGCCAGATCTGGTTGTTTTTTCTGAATCTCGATATTTTGATCCTTATAATGTCTGGCGATAGCAGCTTTCAAGGCATTTGTTACCAAATAGTCATCAATGATATTGACTATCTTTCTGCCTTTACGAACGCAACTTTCATCAAGCAGATCCAGAGATCCCCATTGTTGAATCATGTGGGAATTTTCGTAATCATGGCTTGACCACACTCTAAGGATTGAGTCTCTTGCAAGCGTATATAGGGTATTAGTGAAAGAATCCGAATTGGGTATCTTCTGTGGGTCATGCCTTTTCCAACGAATGCTTGCTATGGATGCTGGATGTAGTAAATATGATAGATCAAATAATGAATCTTCACCAAATGAGATTCTATTCCATACTTTCAGCAATTTATCATATTTTGAACATGATGCTATCAAGGATGAATCCTGTGATATCCTAACTTGGTATACGGGGCTTGCCTGTTTTAATGACCAAATCACAGATGTCTTCACAATTCCAAACTCTTTTCTAACTCTCCATAGAGTCAAATAGTCCGATCCAACTATAATTTCCTCTTGCGAACCCCAGTTAATCATATTTACTTGTGAATGATTAATAGAATCTGTTAGATTTGTGGAGAATTGCCATCTTGGAATTTTCATAAACTCGTTCATAGGTTCATAAATCTGGACCTGAGATCCCAAAGAAACAGCGATTGTACCATTGTGATCGTTTATGTCAACAGAAGTCGCATCTGCATCTAGATATACTGTCTGGAGGTGTGTCATGTCATCTGCCAGGATGATCAGGTTGTTCCCAGAACAGTAAGCCATGATCGAATGCCCACGCCATTGCGCATGTGCGACTGCCTGTATCTCCTTATTCGGCTCGCCGGGCACAAAGCTGATCGTCATGGTCCAAGGAATAGGAACAGAAATAAAGCCGAGCGAGTGCTGTGAAATGAAGCTGCACTTTGATTGTTTTTGATGTTGATGTATTTTATACAGCCAGAGATTCGCGGAAAACACATAGAAAAAGAAAATTTCTTCTGAGAGACAATCAAATCGGGAAGAACTCGGTTCGATGAGTACTTAACTGAACAATAAAATCAGCTGAGAATGGGAGGAAGGTGCGTAAACCGTTGGTTTCTTTATGTGAACTTTACCATAGAATGCTAACACCGATGATACAGTTGCAAAGATCAGAGAAAAGCAGTTGCTGTCTGTTTACAAAGATCACCTTGTGTTCTGATAGAAAGACACACTCCAAGAGAGTGTATCGAGAACCCAGAACTCTCGAAGGACCTTCCTGAGTTGTGTAAAGCTCAGATGAAGGCGTTTTGGGAGTGCAGAAAGGGATACTTTGACATGACCAAAAGAATGAGAGGTAATGCGCCATTATCAACCGGTAAATACGACCAACAGTACGAAAACTTATCTTCTGGTAACTTTGATGCACGTGAAGAGATTAGAAAACTACAGATATTGAATAGTGAAAACAAAGATTAGGCATACCATGGGTCAGTATTTTTTGGATATATTGTAATTTTAGATTGTACATAAGGTAAAAATGGGATATTTATTATGAATATAAGTGAGGACTAGTTTATAAAGTTAAAATACAACTGTAGGACATCTATACGTCGTTGCCAAATTTGATGATAGCCTCATATAACTCATCACATAGATCACTATCAACAATTGGACTTACAAAGACAACTCTAAAGAACTCTCCAGCATCAACACCAGGTGCTGGTGAGTAATCAATCAGGAATCTACCTGAAT
This sequence comes from Wickerhamomyces quercuum, assembly GCA_030556525.1. NCBI lineage: Eukaryota > Fungi > Ascomycota > Saccharomycetes > Phaffomycetales > Wickerhamomycetaceae > Wickerhamomyces > Wickerhamomyces quercuum. The sequence goes on from JAKTUE010000018.1 coordinate 78,168, forward strand.
GATGTAGTCGGGATACAATTTCCCTAGTGGTTCTAGTATTGACCTCTGAATCACCGAATTCACCATCCTTGTTAAAGTAGAAACAAACCTGCAACGCAGGTGGTGGATTCCTTGAAACAAGCTTAAACTTGGATGGCGTTTCAGCCAATTTATTGGCAAAATACCCGGTAATTTCAAAAGCATGATTGACTCTTTCTTCGTATCCCTCTGAGCCATAATAATACCATCCTAGGTAGAATTTCAATGAGTCAGCTCTACGTCCACACCCCATTGTACCATCTGCCAAGTCATAAAATGTATCGGCTGGTTCTTTATTATGGAAGAGATATGGTGCATTTAAGGAATTAGCAGTCTGGAACACTCTTTCATCAGGAAGTAGCAAAAAGGAACAAGTTGTTGGAACACCCAATAACTTATGGGGATTTGCCGTTATTGAATCTGCCTTCTCAATGCCTTTCAACTTGTAACGATGCTTTTCACTGAAAACAACGTTACCACCCCATGAACCATCAACATGAAACCAGACGTTATACTTTTTAGCTATTTCGCTAATTTCATCAAGAGGATCAAAAGAACCAAAAACAGTGGTACCTGCAGTACCGTTTATATAAAGTGGCGTAAATCCATCTTCAACACTTTGTGCGATTTTTTGATCAAGATCATTAGGATCCAAACGGCCTTCAGAGTCAACGTCAACTTTGATAACGTTTTCAGAACCTAAACCTAGCAGAATAGCAGCTTTCTCGACTGAGTAATGTGAATGTTTCGAGGAGAATACTGCGAACTTATAAGTTCCATTTCCACGTGCTTTTGTTTCTGGAAACAGAACGGATCTAGCGATATGAAGACTGGTTATGTTAGACCATGAACCACCACTGAAAGTCAAACCACCAGCAAATGGACCATTGTACCCGAATAGATTAGCGTAGGAGTTCGAAACTTTCTTTTCGATGACAGTCAAAATTGGGGAGACGGTATAAACATGACTATTGGTGTTCAACAAACTTAGTAGAATGTCAGAAATAACACCAATAGGGTTTGTTGAGGCATAAAGCTTGTCTAAGAAGCCCGGATGCCATGTAACAACTGAGTTGTTTAGAACTTTTTCAAAGATATCGTAAACACCTTCTTTTCCGTGTCCCTTTTGGGGAGTTTCCAGTGGGACCAACTTGGAGAGCTCGAGGGGTGACAATTTAGGACCTATGCTGGCATCTGGTTTTGAAGCATTTGATATGTGACTCAAGATCAGTGGCTTTAGCTGTGTCAACAGGTAATCGAGCTCCTGAACTCTATTCAGCTCCAATCTGCTTGAAATTGCCGGCATCACTGAGAAAGGACCTCTGGCTCTAATCTAATCTACAACTAAAAGTCACCACCGAACAGGGCAATCGGATTGTCTTTCGAGCTGATGATTCAATTGAAATGTTTTCTAAGCAGTGTTTTTGGTTTTGTTTCGCTAAACGGCTGGCGGATCGGCCGGTGCGAGAGTGCGTGCGCTATATCACCGAGCTATCTCCGAAACTGTTTAGCAGTGACAACTGGGAGTGAGTGATTGTGATAAAGCCATAATCCAAGTCGGCGTCTACAGAGCCCAGGTTAAAAGCTTAATTAACCCCATCAAAGAGAGCAGATTGTTGTTTAGAAGATTCAAGCTAGCTAAACTAATCAAAATCGCTTCGTTTCCCAGCTCATCGCAACAAATAGAGAAAAAAAAACGAAATCTGATCTTCAATAGAGCAGTGGCAAGAGCCTTTTCCATGACACTTCAAGCACACGAGCTCTTCTGAAATGTCGGGAAACGGACAGGAGAGACTTCCGGAAACAGAATCATTAGAGAATCTGGGCATAAGACTAGTGGAGCAAACGTCTCTTGAGCAGAAGATTCAGGCCAATGCAAATAAGCTGATCAATGACCATGAGATTGAACTGGATAAAAAAAGACTAGAGAAGTCAAAAGATCAACTAAACAAGGCTAAATATGAGTTGAGAAAGCTAGAATCTAGACTCAACAATCCCCGAACAAAGATATCACAGAAGGAAGAGTTGAGAGAGCAAATTGCTGAACTGAAAGAAGAAACACTGAAACCAATCCAGTCAGACATCAAAGATATCGAAGAGAGGTTATCTAAAAGTACGCAGAATGAGAACGACATTAAAACCACATCTGATGACGGAAGGCTTCCAAACGAATCTGAAAAGGAATATCTGATAAGAACAGGTAAAATCACGGCTTTTGGTAACTCGTCTGGTTTTATAATAGAAGAAGATGAGACCCACCATGAACCTGAAGAATCAATATCACACCGAAACCTAAGGATTCCTGGTTTCAATGATCATGCAGAGGTCAAAGAGGAAGGTGTTGAATATGTGCATTCAGTAAGTGAAAATGAATTGACGGATGATGAAGATGAAGAGCAAGAAGAGCACAGACCAAGAAAAAAGATAAAACTATTAACAGAAGATGATATAAGAAACATTGATGATGGTGATGAGTTATTTTACCAAAATAGATTGAACACATGGATTCACAAAAGATCCTCACTGAGGACAACCACTAGTGGCGAACCTCAAAAATTTGATGATACACCTGAGTGGCTCAGGTCGCACCCTAATAATCCAGATGCTGTTCTAAATGACGAGTTTAAAATCCCTGGTGATATCTATCCATCACTATTTGATTATCAGAAGACAGGTGTCCAATGGCTTTATGAATTGTACTCCCAAAAGCACGGTGGTATCGTGGGCGATGAAATGGGGTTGGGTAAGACAATCCAAATAATTGCTTTTATTGCTGGTTTGCATTATTCAGGAAAACTAGATAAACCTGTTTTGATTGTTTGTCCAGCAACAGTCATGACCCAATGGGTCAATGAATTTCATACATGGTGGCCTCCTTTAAGAGTAATGGTTCTCCATTCCATAGGTTCAGGTATGAATGGGAAATTAAAAGATGAAGATTTTGATAAAGCTTTACTGTTGGAAGGAGATGAAGATACAAACGTTACTAGAACTTTACAATCTTTGAAATCAAGTGCTAGAGCACAATCAATTATGAATACTTTGATAAATAAAGGACATGTTCTCATCACAAGTTACGTTGGACTGCGAATTTATGAAGACAACCTATTGAATGTTGACTGGGGTTATGTTGTTCTGGATGAGGGCCACAAGATAAAAAATCCAAACTCAAATATCACTATACTGAGTAAAAGATTGAAGACTTATAATAGAATAATTTTATCTGGTACACCCATTCAGAATAATTTGATCGAGTTATGGTCTTTGTTTGATTTTATCTTTCCTGGAAGATTAGGTACATTACCAATTTTTGAAGAAGAGTTTGAAAATCCAATCAAGGTTGGTGGATACTCAAATGCATCAAATCTACAAGTGAAGATTGGTTATCAAAAAGCTGTTGTTTTGAAAGAGTTAATCCAGCCCTTCCTATTAAGAAGAATGAAGGTCGACGTTGCTAGGGATTTACCTTCCAAACAAGAATATGTTTTGATGTGCAGATTGACGAAGTACCAGAAGGATCGATATCTGCAGCTTCTTAAATCTATTGAGTTCAAGGCAAATTCATATCTGGGGGCTATTGATACATTGAGAAAGATTTGTAATCATCCAGATTTGGCCGATGTTCATTATATCGAAAGTACTGATGGTTATGGTGACCCCATTAGATCAGGAAAATTACAAGTATTAGGTCCATTGCTAGTACAATGGAAACAGGAAAGACACAAAGTACTATTATTTACACAGACTAAGCAGATGATGGTTATATTAGAAAAGTTTTTACAAAAAACGATGGGGTTTGATTATAAGTATATGAAAATGAGTGGAGAAACTGGCATCGGAAAAAGACAGGAAATGATTTTTTCTTTCAATAACGAAGATTATGATTTATTTTTATTAACGACCAAAGTTGGAGGGTTGGGTGTTAACTTAACAGGAGCTGATAGAGTTATCATTTTTGATCCCGATTGGAATCCGTCAACTGATTTACAAGCAAGGGAAAGAGCTTGGCGATTGGGACAAAAGAAGGAGGTGTTGATTTATAGATTGGTCATTGGAGGATCCATTGAAGAAAAAATATATCACAGACAGATTTTCAAACAGCTGTTGACTGATAAAATTCTAAAAGATCCAAATCAAAAGAGATTTTTCAAGAATAGTGAATTGCATGACTTGTTCACTCTTTCAGATTTCGATAATTCAACTGAAGAGAGATTTGGTAACATTTCTAACACCAGTAAGAAGCAAGATGTTGATGATTTGTCCAAAATTTCCAAGATTCGAGGCGTAAGTGGATTGCAAGAATATCATGATCAAAATGAAAATGAAACTGAGGATGATCGACTGTTGGGTGGATTATTCAAGAAATCTACCACCATTTCTCAAGCCGTCAAACATGACGATATTGTCACGCAGCATTCAAAACCAGGTGATGATATGATTGAACGCGAAGCCAAAAAAGTTGCTAATAATGCGCTCGAAGCTTTGAAACGTTCTCGTTATCAAGTTAAAAGGGCTGGTATTGGTATTCCGACATTTACCGGTAGGTTTGGGGCTGCAGGTAAACCCGGCTTGAAACTTGGTTTAAAGTCCAAGCAGTCATCATCTTCAATTCTAAAGAACTTGAAGAATAAAAAGAACAAGGAGGAGTCTCCAACAGCATTCACTGATGACAAACACTTAAAAATGATTGATGATATGAGAACCTATCTGTCTAAGAAACCCGACCATTTTGCTCCATCAACGGAAATATTAGATGCTTGTAACATTCAAATAATAGAGAGTAACGATTTAGCATTAGTGCGCTCAATGCTGAAAGGTATTGCTATATGGAATCGTGAAAGGTCAGGTTGGGTTCTTCTGGATGAGTATAAATAATAATTAGTGGAAAGTTATATATTCTACTGTAAATCTAATGTAATTACAACATCTATTAATAGTAAGGAGCAGTTTAGCAAATTAGTAACTACGACCAAACATTGTGTAGTTAACAGCTTTCTGACCACATTTGACACACTTGGTGTCTGGTTTCAAAGCTGGTTGATCAAATGGAATACATAATGATTTAGCACCCATACTTGGAGCTTTCTCATCAATTTCCTCTTCAGTACCATCATTTTTCTTAGCAGAAGCCTCTTTAATGTCATCTTCACATTCTTCAACGCCACACCATGGAGCCAAAATGACATTCTTAGCATTCAAAGCTGGAACGAAATCTTTCCAATCTTCAACAACAATTCTGTGAGAGTCAAAAGCTTCCTTAGCCTTAGCGTATAGATCTTCATGTAATTGATCCAATATTTTTGGAATTTCAGTTTCTAGGTCATCAAGAGCAACACTGAATTTCTTAGAATCATTACGACGGACAACAGTAACGTGTCTTTTCTCCAAATCTTTTGGACCAAATTCTAGACGAATTGGCAAACCTTTCAATTCCCAATCAGAGAATTTCCAACCAGGAGAGTAGTTCTTACGGTAGTCACCAGTGGCTCTGATACCAGCTTTCAGCAGTTTAGCTTCGATATCTTTAGCACCTTCGTTAATGGCAGCTTCGTCCTCCTTAGAGGTCTTAGCAGTGATACCGACTGGAATGACAACAGCTTGGTATTGGGCAACTCTTGGTGGGATAACTAAACCTTTGTTATCGGAGTGAATCATGATCATAACACCGATAACACGAGTGGATAGACCCCAAGAGTTTTGCCATGCAAACAGTTTTGGTTGATCTGGACCTTCTGGACTCTCAACACTGATGTTGAACATTTTAGAAAAGTTTTGACCTAAACAATGGGAAGTAGCACCTTGAATACCACGACCAGTAGTTGGGATATAACCTTCGACAGTAGTAGTGAATAAACCACCAGCAAATTTTTCTTTCTCAGTTTTCTTACCTTTAACAACTGGAACAGCCAAAAGATCTTTATAAATGTTATGGTAATGTTCTAGAATTTGTAACACTTCAGTATTTGCTTCTTCAAAAGTTAAATGAGCAGTGTGACCTTCTTGCCATAAAAACTCTCTGGTTCTTAAGAATGGTTGAGGATGTTTGAATTCCCATCTAACAACGGAGTTCCATTGGTTTAACTTTAGTGGTAAATCTCTGTAAGATTGAATCCATTTAGCGTAATATGGGTACATGACGGTTTCAGAGGTTGGTCTAATGGCAACTGGTTCTTCTAAATCGGAATTACCAGCTTTAGTAACCCATGCGACTTCAGGGGCAAAACCTTCAATATGGTCTTTTTCTTTTTCCAAAACTCTTGAAGAAACAAACATAGGGAAGTAAGCATTTTTGACGCCCAATTTCTTGATCTTATCATCAAAGTAGCTTTGAATTTGTTCCCAAACAAAGTAAGATGATGGTCTCATGATGTAACAACCAGAAACATCATAGTATTCTAACATTTCACCTTTAGTTAGAATTTGTTGGTACCAACCTGGGAAATCTAAGAACTTGTCAACAGTGACCCCGATCAACTTAGCATCTAAAGCAGCAGCAGATTCTTTCTTTGGTTCAGCAGCCTTCTTTGGAGCTGTGACTGCTGGGGCTGGAGCAGCAGTAAAATCAACAACGTTAACTTCAATACCAGTAGAGTTCAAGTATCCAAGGATGGCTTTACCTTCAAGGGCAGCTTTCGAGGTTTCAGTAGCAATTTCATAGGATGATGAATCAGCAATTTCCTTATCAACCAAAATTTTGATCTTTTCAGCATGGTCCTTTGTAATGCTGGCGATTGAGAACTCCTTCGGAGTGACACCAAAAAATTCTTGAACTAGAGCCTCATTTGCTAATCTTGGGTCCTTAACACCAGCAGCTTGGGCAATGATACTACCAGGAGTTGAAGTTGATTGCAAAGCGATGACGACGATAGGGACTGGCGTGGCAGTCTTAGCGGTCTTTGGCTTGAAGACAAGGGCCTTTGTCGCAATGGCGTCTTGCGCTGAGACCTGGGCAATGGAGAGAGCAGCAAGGGAAGCTTCTAAAGCCATTTTGAGATTGTTCTTGGGAGCTTTTAGAAGCTGATGATCTGTTGATAAATTATTTTACCTGGAAAATTTAGTTGGAAGAAAAAACACTGCTGCTCGAACCGATTCTGGTGATAATGAGGGAAACAATGATAAAGAGGAGAAAAAGAAAAATCGTCAAGCTTTAAGAGCCAAGGCTTCTCCCGAGTGAAGAAAACGGGTGTGTAAGATGGATTTGTCTTTAGCTTTGATTTGATCTCGAGTCAAGCAACAATAATCAAATTATTAGATGAAGTGCATTTTATTTCGCTCACGTGATATCCGGGTAACCTTTCCGCTGAATCATCCAACGTTCATAAAAAAATTCGATTGTGCATCAACAAAAGAACTGAGTCTCGTAAGTTGCACACACAATTGCGAGAGATGTCTACTTTATACGTTAACGAGACAACAGGTACCGACGAGCTCTCTACCGCTGGTACTCAGGATGCCCCATTCAAGACCCCAGCCTTCGCTCTTTTCGTCAATGAAGAAGCCAAAGTGCTTGTCTTTAAGAAAGATGAAGAAACTGAAGGTTACGTTGAGATCACAGCTTCTGCTTTGAAGAAAGCTAAGAAAGGTGTTGATGGTCTAAAGAAAAAAGCTGAAAAAGCCAAAGCTGCTGAAGCTCAAAAGGCTCAAAAAGAAGCCGACGAAGCTGCCAAAAAACTAGAAGCCTTGAAGATCGAAATTAAACAAGATGATTCATTACCAGCTGCTAAAAAATCTAAGATCGGACAATTATCTTTGGACCAAGCTGGTCAAAGAATCAAAGTCTCAGGTTGGATTCACCGTTTCCGTGCTCAAAAAGGTTTAGCGTTTATTGTCCTAAGAGACGGTACTGGTTTCTTACAATCTGTCCTAAGTGGTGATTTAGCAAATGCTTACCAAACCCAAACTCTAACTCTAGAATCCACTGTTACCCTTTATGGTACTGTTACTAAATTACCAGAAGGCAAACAAGCCCATGGTGGAATTGAATTAGTTGTCGACTACTATGAAATTGTTGGCTTAGCACCAAGTGGTGAAGAAGCTTTCACTAACAAAATTCAAGAAGGTGCTGATCCATCATTACTACTAGATCAACGTCATTTAACTTTACGTGGTGAAACTATTTCAGGTGTTATGAAAGTTCGTGCTGCTCTACTTAAAGCTATTCGTCATTTCTATGAGCAAGAAGGATTAACCGAAGTTACCCCACCATGTATGGTCCAAACACAAGTTGAAGGTGGTTCCACTCTTTTCAAATTAGATTATTATGGTGAGGAAGCTTACCTAACCCAGTCATCCCAATTGTACTTGGAAACATGTTTACCAGCTCTTGGGGATGTTTACTGTGTGCAAGAATCTTTCAGAGCAGAAAAATCACATACTCGTCGTCATTTATCTGAATATACTCATATCGAGGCGGAATTAGCCTTTTTAACCTTTGATGAACTTTTGAGTCATATTGAAAGAATGATAACAAGTGCTGTCAAATACGTCCTAGAAGATCCAGTTGCTGGTCCATTAATTAAACAATTAAACCCAGACTTTGTTGCTCCATCGTTCCCATTCAAACGTTTAGAATACGTTGATGCTTTGAAATGGTTAAACGAGCACGGAATCAAGAACGAAGATGATGAAGAATTCAAGTTTGGTGATGATATTGCAGAAGCTGCCGAACGTAAGATGACTGACGCTATCGGCGTTCCAATCTTGTTAACCAGATTCCCAGCCGAAATCAAATCTTTCTACATGAAACGTTGTTTGGATGATAACAGAGTCACCGAATCCGTTGATGTCTTAATGCCAACCGTTGGTGAAATTACTGGTGGTTCCATGCGTTCAGAAGGCCTAGAAGAATTGATTGAAGGTTTCAAACGTGAAGGTATCACTGACTTAAACGCCTACTATTGGTTTATTGACCAACGTAAATATGGTACCTCTCCACATGGTGGTTACGGTTTAGGTACAGAGCGTATCTTAGCTTGGTTGACCAACAGATTCACTGTCAGGGACTGTTCCTTGTACCCTCGTTTCAGTGGAAGATGTAGACCATGAATCTTATAGAACTTTTGTAAAGGATCTGTTTATACTTAAAGTTGTAGGATGGTGAAACATCTAAACAAGTTGTACCGTTATTCTTTTCTATACTTTGTATCACTTGACCCAATACCCCATTTCAGTGATTTTAACAAATATCTCTGCTGAGGACCCTTTTCTCTAGAGTTTCCTGTTCATGTTAGTATTATAAGGGGAAGTTGACCAGTGCTGCGTAATCTTTTTTTTTTTTTTTTGCCTTTGCTCATTTTGACTCACTCAGAAAAAATCACTAATTAATCAAGAACAAGGAGAAGAGCTTCAGAAGATCCCATACATCTTTTTAGATATAATAGCCATGTCTGACAAACCAGCTGACCTGAAATTGTGGGGTGGTCGTTTCACCGGTGCCACCGATCCTTTGATGAACTTATACAATGCCTCCTTGCCATACGACCAAAAGATGTATGCAGCTGACTTAGAAGGTACCAGAGTCTACACTTCAGGTTTACAGAAAATTGGCCTATTGACTGAAGAAGAACTCAAAGAAATTCACCGTGGTCTAGAGATCATTAAAGATGAATGGTCAAATGGCAAATTCATTGAAAAGGATGGTGACGAAGATATACATACTGCTAACGAAAGAAGACTAGGTGAAATTATTGGTCGTCAAATTGCCGGTAAAGTTCATACTGGTAGATCCAGAAATGATCAGGTCGCTACTGATATGAGAATCTATGTTAGAGAACAATTGACCAATGTGTCTGGCTTCCTCAAGGATTTGATTGAAACTATTCTTAAGAGAGCCGAATCTGAAATCGATGTCTTAATGCCTGGTTATACACATTTACAAAGAGCACAACCAATCCGTTGGGCCCATTGGTTGAGTATGTATGCTACTTACTTTACCGAAGACTACAAAAGACTACAAGAAATAATCAAGAGACTGAACGTGTCTCCTTTAGGTGCAGGTGCCTTAGCTGGTCATCCATACGGTATTGATAGAGAATATTTAGCAGAAAACTTAGGTTTTAGTGGGGTTATTGGTAACTCTTTAGCTGCTGTTTCAGATAGAGATTTTGTTGTCGAAACTCTCTTCTGGTCCACTTTATTCATGAACCATATTTCAAGATTCAGTGAGGATTTGATTATTTATTCATCTGGTGAGTTCGGTTTCATCAAATTAGCTGATGCTTATTCTACAGGTTCTTCATTAATGCCTCAAAAGAAAAACCCTGATTCTCTGGAATTACTAAGAGGTAAATCTGGTAGAGTGTTTGGTTCTCTATCCGGTTTTTTAATGTCTATCAAATCCATCCCATCCACCTATAACAAAGATATGCAAGAGGATAAAGAACCGCTATTTGATGCTTTAATCACAGTGGAGCACTCTATATTGATTGCCACTGGTGTCATCTCTACTTTATCAATAGTTAGAGAAAGAATGGAAGGCGCCTTGACTATGGATATGTTAGCTACTGACTTGGCAGATTATCTGGTCCGTAAAGGTGTCCCATTCAGAGAGACTCATCATATTTCTGGTTCATGTGTCAAATTAGCTGAAGATGAGAAACTTTCTGGTATTGATCAGTTGACTTTAGAACAATTCCAAAAGATTGATTCAAGATTTGAAGCTGATGTCAAGGATGTTTTCAACTTTGAGGTGTCAGTCGAAAGAAGAACAGCTACTGGTGGTACTGCTAAGTCTGCTGTTCTCAAACAATTGAAATCTTTGAAGGAACAACTAAATTGATCAATCGGTGTTTACGCTCATAGATATTTGTATTTACTTCATTATGTACATTAAATTTTAGAGAGACATTATTATCGATGTAGTGTTGTTTAGTAGAAGTGTTTAGCTATCAATGATACCCCTACTCACTTGTCACCACCAAAGAATTTAGCATATTTCAGCTTTTCTTTGGTTTTTTCAAGCTCTATTCTTGTCTCAGTTTCCTCTATTTTCTTTTTCACAACTTCATCTGTCGGATTGAGAACCAGGCAGTGGTTAAGATCCTCTAAAGCATCTTTGAATTTACCACGTTCGAACTTTGAAATACCTCTTCTGTAATGAGCTTTAGCTTTCTCAGTTGGTAATATGGAAAGATCAGAATCTAGCAAGTAAGTGGAGTACTCAATTGCCTTCTTGTAGTCTTTCAAATTTAAACAAGTTAACGACAGATTCAGGTAGATTTTCTTCTTCAAATCGTTGAACTTTGGTACCAATCCAGGTTCCGAGTCTTCATCTGGAATCAACTCATTAGTATATCTCAGTGCTTTCCGGTACTTGAAGAAAGCATCCTGATACCTTTTGGCCTTGAATAATATACCACCAGCATCTTTTATTCTACTCGTAGCTTCATACGATTCGGTAGCTTTTTCTTTATCGAAATGATCATCATCATCTGGGTATTCCTCATAGACATCACCACCAATAGTCTCATACGAGGCGTTGAAGACTGGAACACCCAGATCCTCTGTCCAGAGCCCACATTCCTCTATTGAAATTTTTTCAACTGGAATGCTTTGTTTATCAACTGGTGAGTATTCAATCGTTCTAACAGTTGATTTACCATGAATTATCTCACCAAATATTGTATGTTTACCATTAAGATGAGGGGATGGATAAGTGTTGATGAAGAACTGAGATTGGTTAGTGTTTGGACCTGTATTTGACATGGCTAAGTTATGAATAGTACTAAAATCGCCCAAATTCTCATCACTAAACTGGCCCGTATTGTCTTCAGTAGTATCAGTAGAGCTAGTAGAACCACCACCTTGTATAATGAAATTCTTGATCACCTTCTGGAACTCAGTACCTTTCAGTGTCAAAGCATTTCCATCTGGAAGGACTTTATCCCCGTTGCAAAGACTCAGAAAGTTTTCAGTTGCTCTTGGAGCTTGATCTTCGAACTGTTCACGACTTGTTAGTAGTGCTCATCGATGACCCAGTACCAGTCTTACTTACCAATTCAGCCACTATACGACCGAGTTTCTTGCCAGAAACTGCAATATCAAGATACACTCTTGGGTTCGCTGTCTCGATCTTCATTACTACTTTATGTGGTCAGAGCTAACTGCCTCTGAAGCTTCTGTTCTTAAAACTTTCGATCAACCACTATTTGTTGGTGATGTATTTTTTTTTTCCGTTTGAACAAGAAACTCCGTCAACCAAATATAACACAACAAACTTCATCACGAAGTGCACTCACGAAATGAGAAGTTCTGCCGTTCTGAAGAGCTCTGCATCGGCAAACTCTCAGCTGTTGGCTTCCAGAAAGCATTGCCTCGAGCAACTAAAGAAATTTGACAAATCATCGTACATCCTAAGTGCATATGTTCCATCCCCTGCAAGAGACACATTCATTGCCATAAAGTCCTTCAATCTAGAAGTATCCAAAATCTTCGATATCGATGACTCTTCGGTGAACTCCAGGCTGAGTGGCTCCATTGGGATGTCGACTGGTGACTTGAAGCTTAAATTTTGGGATGACTTGTTAGCAAAAATATACAAGGATCCCTTCAGTGATGCTGTGATCGGCGAGCCTGTTGGTCTACTGTTAAGAGAGGGATTGCGAAACGAGTTCAATTTGGATCACAGTTTGTTTCACAAAATATTGGAAAGTCGAAAAGCATTCATCAAAAAAGGTCAGTTCTTAAACGTGGATGAACTTTGCGCTTATGGTGAAGGCATTTTCTCCCAAATTAACTATTTAGTGCAGAATCTATTGCTATCGGAACAGTTATCGCCTTCCACTGTTGGTCTCGTTGAGCAAAGTGCCCTATTACGAGACTTAATGGTAGAAATTGTGGCACATATTGGGCAGGCTACGGGCGTTGCTTCTACTGTTTTAGGAACAAGTTTCTTTGCTAAGAGTCATAATCATGTTTATTTACCAGTTGACCTTATGGCAAAGCACAATTTAACACAAGAAGCACTTTTGCCATTATTTCAGGGCCACGAGAAGGATGTTGACCCTGTTCTGAAGACAAATTTGAAGGAATTGATCTATGAAACTTCTATAACTGCTAATGATCACTTGTTAACGGCCAGACATAAACTGGATCTGTTAGCTCAAGAGATTAAGAGGGTTATAAAAGAAGCAGACGATGAGCTGATAGCAAGAAAATCCAAAACTTGGAAGAAGGGGATCCCTGATTGTCTCTTTGTTCCATTCATGTCTTCCATTCCATTAGAAGGATACTTGAATCAGTTACAAAAGCATGATTTTGATATCTTGAGTAATACTAAGATTGAGAACCCTTATTGGAAGGTTGTTTGGAAATCATACCGTTCTTATAGTTCAAGAACTATTTAGTACTATTTATTAACGACTATTTATTATGAGCAAAGAAAAGTACTCTTATTTATATGCCATTTATTCAAAATGACTGTATTCCTTATGTACCCCAGAATTTTTAATATAACCATCAACAAAAAAAGCTGGTGGTACACCTCTCACTAATATAAGATACAATACAGGGTATATCAATAGCGACTTGATTTCATAGAAGTCTTCCAGCTGGAACTATTGGTTTCGATTGAAGCTGTAGATCATCAGTTCTCAAAAGGTTCAATAATACTAATAGCCAGTTTTTGTCTTAAAATCTCCAATGTAACCAAGCCAATAGTTGTTGAAGGAATTGTAGTGAATGCTCTTTTTCCAAACCCTCTGTATAGCCACTCGAACCAGCTTAGTTTGGATTTGGACTGAATGAACAAGATATGTTCCAAAGTATCAACATAAGTATTGTAATAAAAATTCAGCCATTTTGCTCTTCTTTTAGTGGGGTTAAAGATATCAAATGCCTCTAATCTTGATAAATGAATATTTTGTATCTTATTGAAAGGATATTGAATTGCCAACAAGCTGAAAGATGCTGTCACTCCACCAAGAAACACAAAGGATGTTTTAAGAGCTTTATATTTCCGCTCATTCTCTACTGTTCTGAAATATTCTTCCTTCGACAAATCAAACTCAGAATTGAATAAGAACTGTTTATAATATTTGTAATTCACAATGCTGTTCCTCGTTAAATGATAACACTGGTTCTTTATGGTTTCAAACACACAAAAGTAAGCAGCAAAACCAACACTCTCCTTAACAAAACTTAAAGAATAGCCAGCAAAAACACCAGAAAACCCGATTTCTCTAAGCTTTTTCAGTGCAAAGCTCCACAAGCTCTGATGCTCACCTTTCAGGAGCTCGTTGGCATTAGATCTGGAATAGACAGCATCAATTGGTGCAGCAACCAGAGATTGGATAGCACCGCCGACAAAACCAGCTCTGAATGTGTCAAATGGGGAAGGATTCACCAAGAAATCCTTTTTGTCATCATTAAAATACTGCAAACTTACTAAGTATGAAGTATAAAGCACCACACCTGTCGCAGAGTTTACGACTAATGGGGGAAGAACTCTTTCTGGTATGAATCTCCAGCCATATTGTTTGACAGCCGATATCAAAACTCCTAATGTTGAGTCTTTGAAAAAATTGTAGGGCCTTGAACTGGGTCCATAGGGTTTCATTGAACCATTTACGAACAACCTGGTTACAGCCATATAATCCACTCTTGTGGGACGGAAAAGTTTCGCAGGGGTCCTGAGATAAAAGCTTGTAACTTGATACATTAGGGCCCGAATACCGGCCGTACTCAACCCGACTAGCCTTGAGTCTCTAGTGGTCAGTTCCTTTGTTTGGAGTGTATTTTGTGCATCTTGTTCAGAATTCGGCTGTATGAGTGGATCTGTCATATTGAGATTTGACGAGGAAGAACTATTAACCATTGATCAATAATAAGAGCCATTTATGCCAATATAATTAAGATTAAGAGGTGAGTCAAAGTAGAGAGTGAAGGAGAGGTGAATGAATGATTTTAAAGGTTTCATAATTCAGAGACGGACAGACAGACTTTCCAATTGATCTACTCATTTTTCGTGTTCTTCACATTGTTCATATTCGCGAAAACTATTGTTAGCAATTACTTACTTACAATATCACTAGTGAGATAGAGATGGCTACATATAAAAGATTATATTACACCTTATTCACATTTTATAACTGTCCAGTTCTCTTTAAATACGCGTTCCATCCCGCTAATCTGTAACGTTCACCTTCAACTGTTGGATCTCTTCCTTTACCAAACAATCCTCTTCCCACAATGATTATATCACTACCCCCAGCAACCACTGTATCGACAGTTCTGTACTGTTGACCTAAAGTATCACCTTTATCATCCAGTCCAACACCAGGAGTCATGATAACCCAGTCGAAGCCTTCATCTCTACCACCCATATCATTTTGTGCGATGAATCCAACAACAAACTCTTTATCAGTCTTTGCAATATCAACAGTCTGTTTTGTGTATTCACCTTTGGCCAAAGAACCTTTTGAACTCAATTCAGCCAACATTAGCAGACCTCTTGGTTCATCGGTGGTTTCAGCAGCAGCATCCTTTAAGCCTTGGACAATACCAGCACCAGTGACACTATGAGCATTTGTAATGTCGGACCATTGTGCAATTTTGAAAGCACCACCACTGTACTGAGCTTTGACAGTGTTACCGATATCAGCAAACTTACGGTCTTCAAAGATTAGAAAATTATGTTTTTTAGCTAGGGATTTCAAAGGCTCAATTGTACCTTCTATGGAGAAGTCATCAATGATATCGATGTGTGTCTTGACCAAACAGATGTAAGGACCTAGAGTATCTACTAATTGTAGAAACTCTTTAGTTGTTCTAACATCAACAGAGGCACACAGATTGGATTTTTTCTCTTCAATGACCTGGAACAGACGTTTCACAAGAGGGGAAGGATGGTTAGCAGCTCTCTGCCCGTAAGTCAGCGTGGAAACCATAGTTAGGAAAGCTAGAGCAAGGGACAGAGACTTTCTTCTTGCTTTAGTTAGAGAGAGGGCTTCTTAATGCGTGAAAAATTTGAACGTGTGTTGCGCAAACCAGGATATGCGATGAGGTTAGAAGTTGCCAAAACAATGCTCTTTGAACAAATACGATCACATGCTTGTCCCCCCTCCCTAGCAGTCTGTGTTAGTAGTAACTAGCATGCTTAATTGCTGTAGGATCAACTTTGCAAAAGAAAAATTGAGTCTGTTTCAAGTTTTCAACTTTCCATTTTAAAGCTTAGTTCCTTTTCCTGATACGGTAATTTTCGTTTCTGCTGATATCAATCTTGTTCGCGAAACGGTGTAGTTCGCGAAAATTCAATGGTCAACGAAGAAGAAAAAATTTGGAAATTGCCATTAAAGCAAGACCAGACCAAGTTGCTAGATCCCTAGATTACGCCCTATAACTCACACTTGAAGCAAGCAAAAATGGACCAACTAAACCCAAGAGAGCAACAAGACTTCCAAAAGCTCGTTGAGCAGAAGCAAATGAAGGACTTCATGCGTTTATACTCAAACTTGGTTGAACGTTGTTTCAGCGATTGTATCAATGACTTCACATCTGCCAAATTAACTTCAAAGGAAGAAACTTGTATCTTGAAATGCAGTGAAAAATTCTTGAAGCACAGTGAAAGAGTCGGCCAAAGGTTCCAAGAGCAAAACGCCTTATTGACTCAAAACATGCAACGTTAAGGTCGTTCTTTTACTCGTTCTGCCTAGCTCCACCCACCGATTGATTGGTATGGATGGTTATGATAATTCAAAGTTCAAAAAGAAAAAAAAAAAGATGGTTTAATGTTTATGTTATTTCTGCCCACTGTTCTGTATATAGAAGTTTTGATAAAGTTATGTGCACAATTACATGGTATTTCTGGTTCATATTACATTAGAATCGTGTATTTCAATCGTAGTCCGTTAGTCAGTTTCAGTATCTTTGAACAAATCAAATATCTTATCTGTTTCTATCTGCATCTCTTTTGCCCAATCATAGATATCAGTACCTGTTTTGTTGTACATAATAGCGTTGGCATACATTAACAACACTTCTCTCTCTAATTCAACCTTATCCTGTATCCTACCATCTTTTACCATTTGTTTAATCGTCTTTAAATCCCTAGGTTTTTTGATTAATGAATAGTACTCTGGTGCACTGGTTTCATTAACAGGTTGTAAAAAAGCCGATGCATATTTATAAGACGATATGCTTGCAATTAATGGGTTTGAAATAACCTGTAACTTCTTGTTTGGTAAACGTGGAGTAGGTTCTGTTTTAGGTTTCTTTCTCAAAGGCTCGTCCGCAATCTCATCAATTGTGCGCTTTCCTGGTTCACGTTTAGTTCTGGTCATTTGTTTTTTAGATTCATCCTTTTCATCATCTGTCAGAGCAGTCTTCTGCTCCATTTCAACATCTTTATCGGTATCATTAACACTGATAGCTTCTGGCTCCACTTCTCCATCTCCAATATTAGCTTTAGAATTCACAACAGTAGCTTCTTTGGTTTCAATTTCCAGAGTTTTGTGAGATCCCTCGTCTGGAGTAGATTCTTTATGTATATCATTTTCTTGAGCTGCTTTTCCAGTGACAGTATCTCTGCCACTTTGAGAGACATTCTGAGACTTATTATTATTCTCAGAATGTATAATATCTACCTGCCTCTCGGTATTTTCTGTTATATTGGACTTAGGCTCTTCTCTTTCTTCTTCAATAGTGCCTAGTGGTTCAGGTCTATTCAATTCGGCTGAAGGTTTGATCTCTTGTTTCTTGAGTTTGGGTGGACTATACCCAGATTCATTGGCTGAGATTGGACTTTCTTCAACCGATTCATTAGAACCTTCTAGTACAGGAGATAATCCACTTGGAGTTGACGTTATACCAACAGTATTGTTTTCCGGTTGTGGTAAGGAATTCGAAGGAGTCTCAGATTGTATTTGTTCCTCTTTCGACTGCTGATTTAGAGATTCTTCAGGAGTGGGCTTTTCTTTAATGGACATGGTGGTTGCCTGCTGTGTATCATCAGAAGACGCTTTTCTTGGAGATTCTAAAGACGAAGGTGGCTTTGGCGACAGAGCTTTAACTACTGTTGATTGAGGTGATTGACTATTACTTGCCCTTGATAATGAGGATTGCTGTTGAATGTGTTGCTGGATCTGTTGTTGAACATTGTGATTGATCTGTGATTCAGACGGGGACACAGATTGAGATATTGAAGGACTCAGTGAAGCAGCCTGCGTCGATGAAGTTTGGAAATTCTCGGCCGATGAAGTTTTTGTGGGAGCTTTATCATCAAGCTGTTGTTGAAGGGAAGCTTGCTGTTGTAATTGTTGTTGCTGCAGTTGAAGCTGATGTTGCAATTGAAGCTGTTGCTTGAGTTGAATTGGAGGAGTCTCATCCCTCACTAAAGTATTCTGTCTACTATTTTGAGCAATAACAGAGCTGCTCTCTGCTTGCGATCCATCAACTTGATTATTGGGTGGTGCTTGAGCGTCCTGCTTTGGTGCTACTGGTTCGGAGCGTGCAACTTTGAATTCCTGAACGATAACACTGTCGATAACACCTTTCTCTATCAGACCAATTTCGCCTATTTTCCTTTTATAGTCCTCTTCATCTTTACGTATCTGAGTAACCATATTCTCAGTATATCTTTTGGTGAAGCTGTTAATCAATGCTTGAAAGTCGGTGGGAGAAAGAGTCAGCGTGAAACTATCTTTGTTCTCCTTCAGTATGTGAATATCAGTGGATTTGAAAGTTCTAGTAATTGATAATATGACATCTTTCAGTGTTATTAGTGAGCTGCAGTCGATATCTGGGTAGTTATCGTTCATTTGGAGGCGAATGTATTGAATATAAGAGGACTTGTTGATCACCTCTGTTAATCTAGCCAGACTGATTGGCTTGTCCCAGGAGCCCTGCACAAAGGACTCTATCACACGCAGAATAATCAGCTTGAACGCATCTAGTTGGTGGATCCCAGGCCTGTCGTCGTACACGTTCATTCTCCACTGCGATGCGTAAAGCGTGTGAGTGAGTTTGATACTACTCTCTGTTTCCTTGAGTTTTTCTATTTTTCACGTACAGACTAACAGTTGTAATTTTATTACCCGGCTATATGATATGCTATACTGTCTAATGAACTAAGGAGTGTTTGGTGAGTGCGAAGAGCATTTAATAAAAGGAGTGAGATACCAGACATTTCTCTGTAGGCTTAGATATATATATAATCGTATGCGAATACTGACAGTGGGTGAGTGGTCAGGTCGTGATAGGTTGCTACATAGCAGCACTATTGAATTGATAGCTCCATCTTCAATCTATACAATAATCACTAGAACTAGTAAGACAACTAGCGCAACAATCAGCAGACCAATACAGCAGTCACTGAACTTCTCCTGGTTCGCTTTGATGACATGCTCAACTCTTCTAAGACCTCTCCCAACCTTATTACCAATTCTGTCTAGATCACCGTCTATCTCATCAATGATATATGCCTGTTCTTCAAGTTCGTTTCCCATGGTTCGAGCCTGCAAATTAATCGTCTGCATACTTTGATAAACTCCGTCCAGATGTTGGTCCTGTTCGTTTATTATTTGCTGTTGTTGAAGTTCATTATAAGCATTCACTTCAGCATTTGAAGGTTCTGTGTTTTGTGTTTCGTTATTTGATGCATCATATCTTTGAAATGGACTATTTCCTTCCTTTGTGGTGCCGATTTTACTATTCCACTGGTTCAATATGTCCTGATAGCTTGATTCTAATTTATGAACAATGTCTTCACGCTTAGCGATCTCATTCTTGGTAATCTTGAAGAAATCGGGATCACTTTTACTTGATTCGATCGACTCTTTCAAGTCCTGAATAGTCTCCTCGAGCTCCTGGGTGTTGTTTATGAAGTCTGACTGAGATGCTTCCGATATCTCACCTCTGTTCAGCTTTGATAAGAATTCATTCAACGATTCTGTTTGGTGTTGAACATCCTGTAGCACTTCAAAGAATGGGTCCATTGTACGATTTAAAAGCTTGTCAGTTGGTCTTGAAAGTACAGTCTATATTCACGGTACGCTTTTTGGCACAGACTATCCTCTTGTTGTGAGTGAGTATTGTGCTATTTATATTGTTTTGTGATCAAACTCTGGTCCAAAAAGCTGGGTTTTTGTCCGAGTATCGGTTATGAAGCCCTTGCCGTCCTCAGGTTTCTTTTCTGTAAACAGACAAATGAATTCTACTACAAAACCATCAAAAGGACACCACAAAATCAACAATCACATTCAAAATGAGCGTGTTGGTCCAGAAGGAAGACAGTGTTAGCACCGAAGTGAATGAGCAGATAATAAAGACCGAGGAATCAACGTCCTATTCCGCGAGAAACACACCCCCAATCCAACAAACTGCTCTGCAATTCCAGATACCTTCAACTTATTCAGATGCTAAACCACAGGAGATAATAGGTGGTGCCCCTGTGAGACAATGGCTGAATGAGAAAGTTACGCCAGTGCTACTAGAAGGAATGCGCAAAATATCAAAAGATAGACCCGAAGATCCGCTGAAATCACTAGGAGAGTACCTGATAGAACAAAGTAAGCTTCAGGCTAAAACAGAATTGAAATAAACAAAAATTAAAGTACTACTCATAACGGCTAATTGTAAAATTCTTTAAAGGGCAGGCTACTGTCAGAGGGTAAAAATTGCAACAGCTATTTAAAGCAAGAAAGTTCAAAGAATTATAAACAAAGAAAAGACAAAAAACGAAAATCAAAAGATGGAGAGCAATCAACGTTAAGGAGCTGGATTCAAAACCTCTCTTCTTTAAATATTTGATCGTCATAATTGTTTTGCAGAATACCTAGGCCCCAGCTACCAACAATATTCAAAACACCAACCCTCCAACCTCTAAACAATCCTTCAAAGCCACTATTTTCACCTTTCGAGTAATAAATATCGTATATAGTTCTCCAGATACCTGAATATCCACCAAACTTGACAATTAATTTCTCTTCGCTTGAGATTTTCAATAAATTATCTGAAGTGTCAGCATTTTTCAACAAATAGGAAACCTGTGCTCTCCTCAAAAGCGTCTCCACGGGTAACTTAATGAATAACTCTAAAATCGATGACAATAAACTGACAGTACTGAATAAAGTTGGCGAACCAATTGAATCGATTCCAAACTTGACATATAATAGATAAGGCGTGAACTTCTTGAAGAAGTTATTAGTTAATGAGTTCAAAACTGTTGGGACCACCAATGAAATTGGCACAGTGAGGAATTTTAAATTTCTGATAGAATTTCTAATACTTCTTTCATTACCATCCATGCTTGTCACGATCAATTTTGTTCTAATCAAATCTAGTGGGGCCAATACTAAAGCTGTTAAAACACTTGCAGATAATGATAATAACAAAGTGGTTGTAGGGTCTGGTGAATGAGTGACATCGACAAAGAAGGGGTCTGGGATTTGTAAGAATGGAGAGACAAACCCAGTTATCCAAGCCTCTAGGGTTGAAGAAACAGCACTTAAGATAAATGTAGCATTGGTTGCACGCCATACACCTCTTAAACCTTCAGAAGATAAACTTGTTATGACATCAAGGGTATTTAGGGAAACGGGTTTGAGATGGTGTTTGAAAACATGTACCGGTTTGTGTTGTGAAGGTGGTGTTAATCTTCGCTTTATAGTTCTGGTCTTAGAATGTATTATTTGCGACTCTATCTGAGATGGGGTCGTAGTCCCCTTTGGCTGGAAATAGTCAGGTTCATCATCTTCATCATCATCGTATTCATTAACATCATTAACTTGGGAATGGACCGAGTGCTCATCCTTTTTGATAGTTTGAAAGTTACCAACTTGCAATAACAATCTTGCAACTTCAAATGGTTGTGCAATCAAGCATCTGAGATAGTTTTTAACAAAGGAATTTACTAGTGATCTAATCAAATCACCAACATTGTTCCAGTCAAAGTATTCACTAAACTCTAGATCAGCATACATGTTCTTCTTAATATTCTCGTTGTAGTCTTTAACTTTTGCCATGTTTCTTAAAGTTCGATCATTCCCAAGACCAAACCTTCCTAGGCCAACACTACTGTTTTTCTTAAAAGGTATCGACCCAACAGTGGTTCTTGAAATTTTTGAAGCGATGGTGTTGCCATGTTCATCAACAACACCGATACCGGGTCTGAATATTGTAGGGTACCCACTATTGAACGTCTCTGGGTCATAGTAGGGTCTCAAGTTCCTTGTAGTGTCCGACATTGAATCTAACGATTGTCTACCTGATTAAAACACACAAAACAACCCTTGGATCCAAAATAGTGCGGGACAAGAATTAATTAACTAGAATGATAAGCCGAAAGAGCACGGATCAAAGTCGCAGGATGGTGACAAAGAAATCGGTAATTGAGACGGGCGGGACAGAAACAGACAGCAAGAATAGAGATTCGAAACTCTCCTTGTGACTTTGGGTTGCGTTTGCTGCGTGTTTCTCAATGCTTATCCCTTCGCGCCAAATTTTCCATGATAGATGATGGCGATTTTCTTACATAAGCAGGTGAGAGTTCTACAACACATAATTTAGACATTACTATTCAATTTATTTGACTGGCAAGAAGGTTTCATTGGTCATAATCCATTATTTTCTTTTTCTTCATCGGATTCAATGGGTCTCAAATCATATTTTTTAATGCCCTTTGGCGTTCCAAGAGATGGAGTGGTGGTATTAGTTAGATAGGAATTCGTGCTCAACACCCTACTATTGGTAATAGCACCCTTCGATGTAAGGAAAGGGTTTATTTTGAGTGAGGTATCTGGCTCAGTTTTTGATATGGTGGCCAATGTTGCGTTCCCCATTATAGTAGACAATTTGTCCAGTTGTACCTGCGAGAGTTTAGAGTTCAAAAGTTCAAAATCTTCATATAACTTTTTGAACTCGCCAGATCTCTTCATATAAGCTTCATTTAAGGATTCAATTTTAACTTCAAGCTTAGCTTTTGATTCGGTCAATTGAGATATGTCAGCTGACAGCTCTAGGGATTTTTCTTGTTCTCTTAGCTTATTTTTCAATTCTTCAATTTCCTTATCTTTCAACTGAATTTCAAGATCTTTCTTCTCAAGTGCTAGCTTTTGAGATTCAGTCAAAAGTTCTTTAGAACTATTAGAAAATTGGGTAGCTATTGATTGGAGTTCTCCTTTTAAATTTGTCTCAAGCCGCAGCTGATTTTTCAATAGTTCTTCGTTTGACCTCTTGGCATCACTTCCATAATTTATGAGCTCTTCTAACTTAGACGGCAGTACATTGGTACTATATGATTTAGCAAGTGATTCCAAAGATTCTTCAATCTTTGCGAAACTGATTTTGTTAGATAGCTCTTGAATGACATGGGACGATTTAGTATCAAGAGAATCTGATACTTTGATTAGCTCTTTATGTTGTGACCCTTGATCAGTTTTTAGCTCAGACAATAGCTTTTTAATAGACATGAGATCATCTGTTGTGGTGATTGAGGAAACTTTAGCTAGCAAATCCTTTTGACTATTGGATAAATGGCTGTTATGTGACTGGATATCAAGTAGCTTTTCTTCAAAGATCGACAATGACTTACTGATAGCTTCAGTTTTAGAACGGAGATCACCATTGATAATATCTTTATACTCTTCGAATAATCTTTTAATATCTTCACTTGCCTGATCTTTCTCTAATGAGTTATGTACGTGAATCTTCTTAACAAGTGAATCTTCAAGAGTTTTTAGTAAATCTTCTGAGCTTTGGCTGGAAGAGTTTAGCAGCTTCTCAAATTTATCGAACTTATCATCAATTAGTGACTCCATTAACTTTTCTGTCTTCAGATTGTCGTTCACTTTAGCAATAGAGGACTCTACGAGATTCTTAAATCTCTCTTCAGATTCGTCATCAAGAGACACGGCGGGCCTTGTTGCATTCTGCAGAAGATTCTTCAAGTGCGAGTTATTGTTAGATGATCTTTCCACGAGGTTATCAAGATCCAACTGCGTGTGTTTCACAGAGGTATCAATATCGTACACTAAACTTTTCAACGCAACTTGTGTTTCAGTAATTTTTCTTAATTGATGTTCGATTTCAGCACTCTCAAAGCTAGTAAATTGTAACTTTCCTGGTGATCCCGGGTCGGAAGTGTTTGATTTATTCTTAGTGGTACGAAGCATTTGAGGAGATAATGGTAATGGTGGTGGATTTCTCATGGGATTGTTACTATCCCACATACTATTTGCACCATTTTTAGAGGTCGTTTGAGCTGGGGAGCCTAAAGATGGTGTCGCCGTCTGATTGTGAGTACGAGATGGTGATTGATTTGGATCTAGGTTCTCTTTCGAGTTGGATTCGTGCAGCTCACTCATTTTGTTGACACAGAACTGCCTTGAACTCCAACAATCCAGTGCAGCAGTCGGTGTTTACGTTTTTGTTATTAGTTTTGAAAACATGAAAATGTAAACAAAGCCCCGATTTCCGAGGTATTATCGAGCAAGAGTCATGTGATGGTCGGAAAAAGCCTGACAAATTGGCGTAGTTGTCAGACTCCTTGTGTAATTTTGGAACTGGAAACTTTGAAAAATTCGACGCACTTTAAACTTTTCAGTGAAGAGGTTGAGTAGAATAAAGCCTTTGTTGAATCTGTTGAAACACCAAAGATGGCTAAATTTATCAAATCAGGAAAAGTTGGTATGTAATTATGGCTTCTAGAATTGTTGATTTTCCATTTCAATTTGCTCGATTTGGCTCAGTAGCGATTATTTTAATCTAATCGAACGGGTTTTTATGATTTAAATGTTATGTTAGATGAGGTTCACCACCAAATACTAGAATCTGTCCAAGGTGAATAATAGAGAGTTAATGGAAGTGATTCTTCTAACAGAAGTTATGGGGCGCTCGAAGGGGAGTC
The DNA here is from genome assembly GCA_030556525.1 of Wickerhamomyces quercuum. Lineage (NCBI taxonomy): Eukaryota > Fungi > Ascomycota > Saccharomycetes > Phaffomycetales > Wickerhamomycetaceae > Wickerhamomyces > Wickerhamomyces quercuum. Next base: position 103,024 of record JAKTUE010000018.1, read on the forward strand.
TAATAATAACTTTCAGTGTGCTGAATGATATATCAGATCACTTGGAGTATCAGAACACTGTCACATTCAAAATAAATAATCTGCGGAAACTACATAAAGCTGTCAAGAATTGGGACAAATATATCAATATTTTCAACCCCCAACTGAAGGCGTGAATTACTAACATGTTTACTATAGCTATTGTTGTCCGTGGACGTTACGCTGGTAAAAAGGTCGTTATCGTCAAATCACACGATGAAGGTTCAAAAGCCCATCAATTCCCTCACGCTTTAGTTGCTGGTATTGAAAGATATCCATCCAAAGTTTCTAAGTCTGCTGGTGCCAAAAAATTGGCCAAAAGATCCAAAGTCAAACCATTTATCAAAACTATCAACTATAACCATCTATTGCCAACCAGATACACCGTTGATGTTGAAGATTTCAAAACTGCTGTGACATCTGAAACTTTTGATGAGCCATCTCAAAGAGAAGAAGCTAAGAAAGTTGTTAAGAAAGCTTTTGAACAGAAATACCAAGCTGGTAAGAACAAATGGTTCTTCACCAAATTGAACTTTTAAATTTATAAACAATTTATAACATTAGGTACTGGCTCAAAAACAAAAATGCAAACCAATTCAGATTTTTCCATATCTTAGAGTGTTGACAGTTTGCACTTACTGCTTGTAGTCTCTTTCACTACTGCAAATACAGGGTGAAGTATAGCGTGATATTGTTGTAATGAGTTTGTAAATTGTTTCGAGAATTGAAAAATCATCACCACTTGCAACAACATACTGGTGAAAACTAAACGAAAGAGTTAGGGAGAAAGAATGCTCAACAGAAGGTTGCTCATTTTACTCAGTCGTAAGGGCACAAGGCTCAACTCCAGCTCCAGCGGGCCTCAAAGGGTTGCTTTGAAGAAACCAGTGTATAATATCAAGGAAATTATCGATAATTTAGACAATGTTGTTCTTACTGCCAGAAAGCGTGAACTTCCGCAAACTACTATCAATCAGATATCTTCTTTGAAAGAAAAATACGATGCTGTGAAAGGAAATTCCAGCTCTTTAAATGCTATATTACAAGAAAAAAACATACTTCAGAAAGAAATCAAACTGGCGTTGAAGAATAATGATGATATCACATCATTGAAACAACAACAGATCGAATTCAGAAATAAAGAAAAAGTCTACTCACAACAACTGAAAATTGCCGAAACAGAGCTCTATCAGATACTAGAACAAGTACCAAATCAGATTGATACTTCTGTTTCATCAGTAGAGCAAATAGTCAGAACCTTGAATCCCAAAAACCAGTATGAGCCAAATACCAAATTTGAACATAACAAGATCGGTGTTGACCTAGGAATTCTCGATCTGAAATCAGCTACGATTACTAGTGGCACATCGTGGTACTACCTTGTTGGAGACGGTGCTCTGCTGGAGCAAGCTCTAGTTCAGTATGCTTTAAGCCTTGCCAGAAAGCATGGATTCAAGATGGTATTACCCCCATCTATCGTCCGAAATGAAGTTGCTGATGCATGTGGTTTCAAGCCAAGAGACCAGAACAATGAGGAGCAAAGCTATCTACTACAAAATGGGGACTGGTGCCTAACAGGTACTGCTGAGATCCCATTAGCTGGTCTGGGGATAAATAAAGTATTCAAGGAAGAAGAATTGCCTCACAGAGTTGTTGGACTGAGTAGAAGTTATAGAGCTGAAGCAGGGGCCAGGGGTAAAGACACAAAGGGTCTTTATAGAGTACATGAATTTACCAAAGTTGAATTGTTTGTTTGGGCTACGGAGAAACAATCAGAGGAAGAACTTGAGAAGTTAAGAGTTTTCCAGGAGCAGTTGATAGAGTCTTTAGGTCTAAGTGCTAAAGTTATCAACATGCCATATAATGATCTTGGCGCACCAGCGTACAAGAAGTACGATATTGAGGCCTGGATGCCTGGTAGACAGGCCTTTGGTGAAGTGACATCGACGTCAAACTGCACTGACTATCAGTCCAGAAGGCTGAACACCAAGTACAAAGCGAAAGATGGTAAAAACTACTTTGTCCACACTCTGAATGGTACGGCGATGGCAGTTCCTCGAGTGATTGTTGCCATACTTGAGAACTTCTATGACCCTGTCACCGATCGCATTGCCATTCCTGAGAAACTACAGCGGTACATGGACGACAAGCAGTACATTGAGAAGCAGTAAACGCATTTAATAGGACGCCTCTTGTACATACATACATAAATCCATATGACCGGTGTTGTCCTTACCGGATCGCCAGTAAGAAAAGTTTGTAGTAGAAGGAAAACAACAAAGGAAAGGGCATCACAGTAAAGGAAAAGCGACACCATCAGAGAAATCAACGCAGTTCTGTACAGACACGAGCCCAATCACAGTACTTCACTCAAATCTCAGTCTACTACTTGTCCTTATCAAGGTACACGCTCTGCTCTTTTTTTCGCGGCATTAATTGAGATTTCTTTCCTGATTACTACTATTATATTGCCTCCATTCAGGCTATTAATAAGTTTATAACCATCATAGTTAATATTACTTGTTCTCAATCACAGATCATAGAACGTCCTTTGTCTACCAACTCCTGCTATCCTTGGACTTCAGCCTGTTCTCATCACTTCAATTATCGCTCAAGTTCTATTAGTTATATTGCCATTTTCCTCTTTTAGTTGCCCTTACAGTTACCCATCGAAGCAGAATGAAAATCACTAAAAGACAGCAAAAGCAACTTGAAAACGTTTCAGATCACTTGAAGGATCTCGTCAAAGCTATCAATGATGCCACCGAACAAGATTTACCGGACCTATTGAATGATAACCTAGAATGGAGCACCTCAAACGGCTCATTATTGAATTGGATTTCGGTATTGAACAAGTTTGATGATATCCTTGAGAAAATTACTAATGAACATGGCTTGTGCGAAGAGCTTGTGAAACCAGTTGAGTTTGATGCCAAAACTACTAAACTTCTGGTTTCGATTCTGAGGTTCACTCATATGCTATTAGTGAATAACACATTTAAGTCTGTTTATGCTAGTTCACACAGATTGTATGACCTTTTGAACTCACCTACGGTTCCTGTGATTATCGGGGTCTTGGAATGTTTCATTGTTTTAGGAAAGAAGTTTTCAATCAAGTCTATGAGATCAACATTTATTTCACAAAGAAAAGTTTCTGATAGGTTATACCCACTAGCACTATTTCTCCCTGCGGCAACTTTAACATCAAATACTGGCTCCGATGAAAACTATTCGTTGATTGATTTCGTCAAAGAAAATGCTCAGGCTCCTGAAAAATGGAAACAGATTGAATTCTTCTACTACCCTGATGAAACTACGAAAGAGAAATCTGAACAAATCATACCAACCACCGAAAACTCTCCATTTCCAAAGCGAGTCAGAAATCTACAGGGTACCCCCTCTCCTTCAAAGCAAAGAAAAAGACTTCCTCAAGATAGTACACAACAGCAAGAGACTGCAAATGTTACAAAATCCTCTCGCTTTACTATTTCACAGGAGGATGTTCAGAAGCTAAGCTTACAACAGCTTTATGACAAGGGTTCTCAGACACTACCAAGCAAATACTGGATGAGATTCAGTCTGAAAGCTATGCTCACCAAGGCTTTCAACTCAAACTCATATGAATCTATTAAGCTTAGACAAGATCTGGTCATAATCAAGGCCTTGGCTACGTCAATTGTGGTATGCGTTCATCCAGAATTTGAAGTTTCATCTAGAATTTTTGAAGCTGACCCAACATTATTAAGTTCTTTCATCGACTTAATCAACCTTCAGAATCCTGTTCCAAGAAATGTCAGACTCGCTGCTATAAAGACCCTAGACTGTATTTCCTCTTTGAAGACTTGGTCAAGCGAAATCGTGAAAACCTTAAGTGGTAGTGTTTCCCATGGGTTGCTGTTTCAAAACCTAAGATACATAGTAAAACAGTTGAAAAACAGTGACAAGGAAATCGATGAAACTTTTAACACATTCTATTTGAAGATGATCACCAATATCCTTCAGACAAAATCTCTGTCTGCCGTTCTTGTGTCTGCTGGACTAATTCAGCATCTAACAGAATTCATAAACTTGCGAAGTGATTTCAAAATTACTTTAAGTGCTGCTGCTCAACTCTTAGATGCTGTAATCGTTAATTCTTCCGATAACGTTTCATTGTTTAAAGAAAGTGATGGTTTCAAAAGCTTAATTGAAGCTGTTGGATATGAAGTTGATTTCGCGTTGGAACGTCCAGGTTTTTATGGACCTCCTCCACTATTAACCGTCACCCACTATTCCATCAGTTTCAAACAAGCGAATTACAATCGCTCACTATTAAGATTCGTCTTACATTTAATTCAAAGAGAAAGTGGTGATAGTGTTAGAAACTTATTTGATTCACCAATTTTGAAGTCAATTAACGATGTTTTAACTCATGTTTCAGTTTTTGGATTCAGTCTGGTCACAATCTGCTTGAACATTGTTGCAGCAATTATTCATAATGAACCTACTTCATATCCAATCTTGAAGGAGGCAGGTACAATTGAAATTGTGTTGAGTAAGTTTTCTACTTTCATCGGCGCATCATCAGGATTGATCACTGCGCTACCTGCTGTGATTGGTGCAATAGCACTGAACACAGAAGGCTTACAGAAAATTATCGATCACAAAGTCATTGGTGACTTCTTCAAGATATTTGAAAACTGTGCCGTCGCAAGAGAGTTGGTAAATGATGAAGTCTCTGAAGTTCTGAGTTCTTCCTTTGATGAATTAGCAAGACACTACCCCGACCTAAAGCCTATAATTGTTGAAGAGATTGTAAGGCTTATCAAAAAGCTGCCAGAAGTTGGGACAGCAAACCTACCTCCTCCTCAAATTTATACTTCTGATAAGGGCTGGTTCTATCATAGTCGTGATGAAGAGATTATAGACGAAGAGGAAGGCTCTTCCAAACTAACTACATGGGAATCTATTGAATCCGCTTACGTTTTGGAAAATGCTTCTGTTTTCTTGGGAAGTTTGATCCAGTTCAGCAGTCCATGGACTTCCATAATGGACGCATTGCCTGTTGAAAATTGGTTACCTCTTATCTGTTTGAAGAACTCGCCATTTGATTATGTTTATTCAAACAGTATGTACCCATTGAATGGTGTTTTAAAATATTTCGATGACGATAGAAGAGGATATGCAATAGATGCGATGATCAGTGAAACTTCGAGACGTGTTAGTGATGTTATACAATTTGCCTCCTCGAAAGAGAAGTTATCTGTTTTCCAGAAGTTAGAAGGTGATATTAACGCTTCAACTGATTTGTTCAGTAAATTGATCACTGCGAACAACATTCTGTTCGCCTTTACTGATGTTTATTGCAACCCGACTTCCCTGTCTACAAAAAGAGTTGAACAGTTGGCTAAAGGGTTTTCCACAGAAAATGGTCTAAAACTCTTGAGGGATCTTGGTCTATTGTTGGAAAGAGTTGGATATGAAGAAGATGTGCTTCGCCGAACAATGCCAGTCTCAGTGGCGGATGAAACGTCGTCTAACCAGTTTGACGATGGTTTCCCACCCTTGAAGATAGTTGCTAAAGAAGCTAACGATGATAACAACCACGAGAAAACTTCTGCTAAGTTCAAAAATGCTGTTCAAGTTCGTTTCACATTGCAGAGAATTCATACATCAATTACTATTATTTTCAACACACTGCTTTCACTTCCTACTATTTCGAGAACTGATCTAAAAGTTGATGAATATAGAGGTTTGATCGTTCACATTGGTGAAGAGATTGCACAAGTATTTTTAAACTATTTGGAGTCCTCCTTAACTGCGTCAGATACTTGCATTCTTGTCAAACTGAACACTATTCACTATTGTTTCACTGATCATAAGCTTGATAAAGGTTTAACAGTTGCTGCTATACTTTTTATGCAGATTAAAGGTTTAATCAAAGAAACAGATATCCTAGGGAAATATTGGCAGAAATTAATATCCCAGGATAATGATAAATTGAAGAATAAGAAACCTACATCATGGGTCACAGAGCTGCCAGAGGAGGTTACAGTTTCAATTGTTCTCTCTATTCTTGTATTTTTCAATAAGGTAAATGATTATGAAGGTTTGTTAACTGTTCCTCATGGGCCATTGTTTTACGAAGGTGACTATAGCGGCTCCATCAATGTTCAAGGAAATGTTTTGCGCGCTGCGTTTACCACTCAAGCAAAGATATTGTCATTTGGTGCATTGAGCCTGATCTTTGAAGAAGGTTCATTCGGTGCCTTGACAGAAGATTCCAAACTTCCAGTGCCCGTTGCAGAAGAGGTCGTCACTCTTGCATCTCATTCCTTCTACCATCCAAGCTCTATCAGGGAAAATGAAAGAGCCGATGGTACTTTGTTTGAGCTTCACTGGAAACAAGCTAGATTTTCTAGAAATAGAGTTGAATATCTTATTAGCTTGGGCTTCACTGAAGAAGAGGCAGTCGAGTATTTATCTAAAACGGGGGGAAATATGAACATTTTGGAAGCCGATTATCAACAATTTTGCTCGAATGATGCTGAAAAGTGGCAACATATCCATGAGAAATTCGACGCTGTGAAGTACCTTGTTCCTGAGCCAAAGCTAGTTGTTCCACAGTTTGAGGGTTATCATACAGTTGATGATCTAGAAGGATTAAGACTTATGAAGGGTGATTTCATTGTAGACCAGCTTCTTTATTTGGTCCAAATTGCTCCAAAAGTTATCGATCGTGTTTCTGAGTTCTTTTTCAAGTCATTTTTAAGTCAAGGCAAGAGTGATGTTTCTGGATTCGAAGATTCCATTCTACAAACAATTCTAGAATTTATTTTGTCTTTTGAGATTCCTAAACATGACTCTCAACAGCTTACCTCTATGTTAAATTTGTTTGGTAAACTTGTTTCTAATGACGTTGTGTTCTATGGTTGTCATTCTTCTTTAGACGCATATTCGACGGAGATCATTAACTCCCTAGACTCAGAACAAGCGAATTATGATTGGTTTGGACAAGCTTTGTTAGGACTTGAGAAATTAGTTCTCGCTTACAGAGCACCAATGAATGATTCCGCACTGGAAACTTACTCTTACGCTTTGCCTTCAAAAAGCACGCCTGTTCCTTTCAAACTATCAACGGAACTCTATGATAAACTGTTTGAAACTTTGATTCTAGTAAAAGACGTTACCAATGCTAAGAATGCTGTATCGATTACTTGGGTCTTGTCTTTGTATGCATGTGATACTGATTATGCCCAAAAGATTATTGGGTCTGGTATTATTAATAGAATATCGAACGCTTTTGGCAACTTGGAAGGTGAAAATGATGAGAAACTTGCACTTCAGGCTGCTTATGTTGAACTTGCAAGAAGATGCTATGAAACTAAGGATGTTCTTCAAGATTTAGTTCTTCGAGAGATTCGCAAAGCCTTTTATTCAAAAAAGAAAGATGGTTCCTATGACAGAGAAAAGGAGCTTACAAGTGTCTTAAATGAACTGTCGCCCGCAGTTTTGAGAGCACCTGATATTTTTGTTGAAGAATTCTCAAAAACTGTGAGATTTGTGGATTTCAAGGAACCATTGAGCTCTCTCGTCGTTTCCTATTTCGAGCCAAAGGATGAAGACTTCCCAATCTATGATACTGAAAATGAAAATGGTGAAGACAAACAAGCTTCCGTCGGATCCAAGTTATTATCCACTCAAAGTGGTATCATACATACTATTTTAACGGAGCTAATGTGTACAGCCAAGAAGGATTGGTTATCTGAACCTCCATTAACTGAAGAAGAGCAGAAGAAGAAAGATGAAGAGTCAAAAAAGACAGAACTCCCTAAGACTCAAAAGGTTGATATTCATAAGAATAAAAATTGCAGCTATATTATTTATTTATTGAAAATTATGATTGAACTTTTATCGTCATATAAACAATCTAAGCTGGAGCTTTTAACCTTCTCAAAGAAGCAATTGTTCCCAGATTACAGTGATGAATCCCCAAAACCACGCTCGACTTCGCTGAACTTCATTTTGCATCAGTTAATACTCACCGGCGGAAAGGATTTGGCATCTTTAAAAGAGCCTAATAACCCTAATTATGCTAGAAGACGTGCAGTTTCTGAACTTGCAGTGAGAGTTGTTGGCTCTTTTGTTTCTACAACTGATTCAAAAGATTTGAAACCTGACGTTAAAAAGGTTGATCCAGATCTAACCTATATTAGGAAGTTTACCATCGACACCATTCATAAAGCAATCAAAGAGGTTTTCAACTCAACTGCTGGCCTCGGATCGCGCTACTCAAATCTTGTCTCACTAGCAGAATTGTTATCAGGACTGTTGTCATTCAATAGAACGAGAATAATTGACCAGACAACTTTATCGTTTGATGACTATCATATTGCCAAGGTTATGATTGACTCTTCATTACCGGCTTCATTATCCCAAATTCTGTCTGAAATTGATCTCAACTATTCAGAGTACTTCTTTGTTCTTGAATCAGTTGTCACTATCCTGAATCGTCTAAGTGCAATCAAAGTTCAACGTCAAGATCTTTTCAAATCCAGTCAACTTAATAGTGGTGCTGACGAGGAAGAGGTTGAAGAGGATGAAAATGATTTTAAGGAGGAAACTCCTGACCTTTTCCAGAATTCCACCCTTGGAATGTATGATATAGGAGAAATTGATTCAGAAGATGATTATAGTGACGGGGAAATAGACTTCAGAGATCAAGAAGATGACGATGATGACGATGACGTTGATGTTGACGATGAGATGATGGATGATGGTAGACCACTAGAGATTATCTATAGCGAAGATGATGATGGGTTACTGGGATCTGACGAAGAAGAGGTTGTCCAAGATGATGATGATGAAGAAGAAGAAGGGGACGACGAGGAAAACAGTGACGATGAAACTCTTGGCTCTATTATTTCTAGCTCTGACTCCGAAGATGGCAACGAGGATTATGATATTGAACTAGTGTCTGGTGAAGAAGTTTCCAATTATGATGATGCTAATGAAAATTCCGATTTTGAAATTTCTCGTGAAATCGACAATTCCAATTTTGATTTCCAAGATGATGAGTTTGATTCAGAGTTAGAAGAAGAAGCTACTCACATGATCAGCGAGGATGAACATCATGGCAGAAGAACAGCTAGAGGTAGAGGAAATAATGGAAGAACAGTATCGAATGTGCATAATGCTGTGGTCTATATTTCTTCGGCTGATGAAGAAGGTGATGAGGACGATGACGATGAAGAAGATGATGAATCAGACCTTGGTTCTTTGGATATCAACTCAGAGATATTTCAAAGGGGAATGCGCTCTTTGAATAGCTCACAGAACAATCATTTTCATAATCATACTCATTTACAGTCGCACCAAAATGGTGGTCAAGCTTTAGAAAACCTTTATAGAAGAGGCTGGAGTGTTGTGGATGGTGTTCAAGAAATGGGATCTGCTCTCCAGGTTCTAGGTTTGGGCAATCTTTCGCTACGTATTCCTCGTCATGCTCAACCAATTGCAGATTTTTCTTTAAGATCCACATGGGAACGTTGGGCAGATCTATATAATCAAAAAATATCTTCAGGTTTTATCTCGGAGGTTATACATGCAATTTATGAGCCAAGCAAACTCTTACATGAAAAGAAAGTGAAAGAGAAAGAAGAAGCTAGACAAAAGAAAGAGAATGAAGCAAAACTACGTCAAGCTGAGGAGGAGGAGAGATTGCGGATCGAAAAAGAGGAACATGAGGCTGCTGAGGCCAATACTGCAGAAGAGAATCAAGAAGATGTAGCAGAACATACAGGACAAGACCAACACCAAGGCGAAGAAACAACAGGAAACGATCAAGAGCATCAAGAGCCTATACTGGTTAGAATTGGTGACAGAACGGTCGATATTGCTGGAACCGACATTGATCCCGAATTTTTCGAAGCCCTACCGGATTATATGAGAGAAGAGGTCTTTACGCAACATGTGAGCGAGCGCCGTGCTGCTGCTGCTGCTGCAACTGGATCTACATCAGCAACTGAGAATGCTGCCAGTTCCAGAGAAATTGATCAGGATTTCTTGGACGCATTACCAGAAGGTATAAGGGAAGAAATTCTGGCCCAAGAGGCTATAACAAGTAGATTGTCAGAGATTTCGGATATTGATGAAAGAAGAGACAGAGGGGTTGCTGAAGATGCTGAGATTAGAGAACCAGAAGAATCTAAGGACAAGGAGAAGCAAAAGGTTTATTTTACCCCACTGCTTGATCGTCATGGTGTTGCTGCATTAATAAGATTTGTCTTTGTTCCACAGTCATTTCATGGTCGAAAAGCTTTATATCAACTTTTTGCCGAATTGTGCATCAACAAGCAAACAAGAGCCGAAGTATTAGGATTTCTGATGTCCATCATACAATATGGCGTTATGGATCAAGTTAGTTTAGAACGAATTTTCCATCAAATTTGCGCAAGTTCAGACTATTCGCAACCTCAACCTAATTCACTAAATGTTACTCTGAGACCTTTATCTACTCCACTGAAATCGAAATCTGCTAATCCTCACGACCAGTTTCCTTACCGAACTACTCCGTTTGTCGTCGCTACTCAAGTTTTGGAGGCTCTTCAATTTCTTCTTGAATCAGAACCTCAGCTGAGATTCTACTTCCTGACAGAGCATGAAAGCATCATTCAGCCTAAAAAGCCAACATCAGCTAAAAGATTTGGCTTATTAAAGCACTCTAAATATCCCCTAAATTCACTACTGGGATTGTTAGATCATTCACTTATCAAGAAGAAGCCTATCCTTATGGATCTACTATCTAGAATTATTCAAATTACTTCACGTTCGTTGAATGTTCTCCAAAAATCAAAGAGCGCTAAAGATGCTGAAGGTTTGAAGAAAAAAATTGAGCTTCCCCATATATTTGACTCGAGCTTGAGAAATACTGTTTCAATTCTCTCATCTGATGATTGTTCTGCTCGTACATTCCAACAAATACTGAGTGCTATGCAGAACCTGTTGGTCGTACCTTCAGGCTCGAAAGTTTTCGCATCTGAGTTATCAAATGTTACTAAAGATTTGGGCGTTGAATTGATTAAAGATCTGAACCAATTGACAGATGATTTGGCAAAAGGTGATGACACCAAGGATTTTGACAGTGAAGTGCTGGTGAAGTTTGCTTCCCAGAGTTCTGCTCAATCAAAGGTACTGAGAGTTTTGACGGCCTTAGACTATTTGTTCGGTAAGAAAGAGAGTAGCGAACAAGGGGAGTCTGAGATATCAGGCGATAGAACAAAAGAGCTGACGAAAATTTATAACGATTTGAAACTTGGTAGCTTATGGGGTGCGCTTTCTGAAGCTTTGGACATATTCGAATCTAATAAGAGTATTACCCATTTCTCAACTGTGCTTTTGCCAATAATAGAGGCTTTGATGGTTGTGTGTAAACATAGCAAAATTCAAGCTAGAGATGTTTTGAAATATGATAACAAGAAGTGTGATTTTGCAAACGAGCCTATTGAAAGCCTGTTTTTCTCATTTACTGACACGCACAAGAAAATTTTGAATCATATGGTTAGATCCAATCCAAAACTAATGAGTGGTCCATTCGCTATGTTGGTCAAGAATCCAAGAGTGTTAGAATTTGATAACAAGAAAAACTTCTTCGACAGAAAGTTGCACAAGACTGAAGAGAAGAAGCCAGTTCTACAGATCACTATTCGCCGTGATCAAGTGTTTTTGGATTCCTATCGAGCATTGTTCTTCAAGTCAAAAGAACAGTTCCGTGACTCTAAATTAGAAATTACATTCAAAGGAGAGGCTGGTGTTGATGCAGGTGGTGTTACTAGGGAATGGTACCAAGTTCTGTCACGTCAAATGTTCAATCCAGATTATGCGTTATTCCTTCCAATCGCATCTGACAAGACCACTTTCCATCCAAATCGCACATCATGGGTCAATCCTGAGCATTTGTCGTTCTTCAAATTTATTGGGCGCGTTATTGGTAAAGCTATCTATGATAACTGTTTCTTGGATTGCCATTTCACTAGAGATGTTTACAAGAGTATTTTGGGTCGTTCAGTTTCTTTAAAAGATTTGGAAACAATCGATCTAGAGTATTACAATTCGTTGATGTGGATGCTTGGAAATGATATAACTGATGTTATAATTGAAACTTTCTCTGTTGATACTGATGACTATGGTGAGGTCAAGACCATCGACTTGGTTCCAAATGGACGCAATATTGCTGTTACCGAAGAAAATAAACATGAATATGTTCGCTTGATAGTTGAATATAGATTGCAAAAGAGTGTGAAGGAGCAGGTTGATAATTTCCTTCAAGGGTTCCATGAAATCATTCCAAAAGAGTTGATTTCTATCTTTGATGAACAAGAATTGGAATTATTGATATCAGGGTTGCCAGATATTGATGTTGACGATTGGAAAAACAATACCACCTATGTTAATTATACACAGTCTTCAAAAGAGATTTCATATTTCTGGAGAGCTGTTCGCTCGTTTGACACAGAAGAGCGGGCAAAATTATTGCAGTTTGCTACAGGTACCAGTAAAGTTCCATTGAATGGTTTCAAAGAATTGGGAGGCACCAATGGAAGCTCCAAGTTCAGTATTCATAAAGATTTTGGCTCAACGGATCGTCTGCCTTCTTCTCATACCTGCTTCAACCAAATCGACTTGCCAGCTTATGATTCCTATGAAACCTTGAGAGGATCCTTGTTACTGGCTATTACAGAAGGTCATGAAGGTTTCGGTTTAGCTTGATGGCTGTTTTGTGTATTTTAAAAAAGAAAAATTTAAGATGTTAAGAAATGAGTTTTTTATTTGTTAGTGCTCTCACTTCGATGAGAACTGCTCGTAGAAATATTCGTAGGAGCTGATTGAAGAATCACTGTTTGGTTTGGCTGAACTGGCGTCAGTTCGGCAGTTCTGCCTTCTCGGAAGAATCCTCTGTTTTTTGAAAGAGATGAGAAAAAACATTTACCGATGAGCTATCACAAACAAGACAAGACACACAGAACTGACAGAAGAAGGGAGGAAAGAGATGCCAGATAGGAAAAGGAACGCTGATAGTCTGCAGGATGGAAACATTGGTGGCCAACCTGTCGAAGCTCATGAAACTGAAGCTCAGAGAAAGCGACAAGAGGCCATCAAAATGGCAAGGGAAAGGGTAGCGTCACTCAGACAGAAGAAGCAACACGAAGAACAAAGACCAAGAGTTCCTCAAGAAAAAAATGAGAGACCACAGAAGCAGCCTCTTGTAGGGCGAGGTCTAAATGTCGAGCTACATCCTTTACTTTCTGGTAAACCGAGCCCACCAGTACAACCAGACAACAATCCAAATCTAGTGAAAAGAAGCAAAAGAGGGTTCACCATCAATCCATATCTCGAGGACGTTACGACTGCTCGACCAAAAAGAGAGTTGAGGTTCAGTGAGCCAGGCAAGTATATTGAACAAGGAAAGGAGCTCAGGAGACAAGAAAAGCTTGCAGAATTGAAGAAGAAGATTGAGGAAACTACAAAGAAAGCCGGTTTGGAGCCTGATCTAACCATCAAAGAGGATTTATACAAAGTTGCGAAACCCCCATTGATTGAGTGGTGGGATAAACCACTTGTGCTGGAAGATAACTTTGATAAAATCAATGTTGATGCCATCTCCATTTATATCCAGCACCCTGTGCCTATTAATGCTCCATGGGAACGTCATTTACCTCCTGCTAAACCTTTACATTTGACTAAAAAGGAGATGAAGAGAATGAGAAGAATAGACCGTGCTGAAAAGTATAAAGAACAACAGGACAAGATCAAGCTGGGATTGGAACCAGCTCCCCCACCAAAAGTGAAGTTGAGCAATCTGATGAATGCATTGACCAACGAAGCTATTAAGAACCCGACAGCTGTTGAACAGCGAGTGAGAAGAGAAGTGGAGGAAAGAAAGCAGAAACATTTACAGGATAATGAGTCCAGGAGATTAACAAAAGAGGAGAGAGATGAGAAGATCGACGCGAAATACGAAAGAGACTTGAATAAAGGATTTTACACTGCTGTCTTTATTGTTGATAAGCTTCTCCATCCAAGCCACAAGTTTAAAGTTGATAAGAACGTTGAACAGTTGAAGCTTGTTGGAACACTGCTATATACTGAGAATTTTGCTGTGATAATAGTTGAAGGAAGTGAAAAGAATATAAAGTTCTACAAGAAACTGATGATGAAGAGAATCAAATGGAATGAAAGCGCAGAAGTTGAAGGCGAAACGATAGACTTGAGCTGTAATAAATGTGAGATACTATGGGAGGGTCAACTGAAGGACATGCATTTCAAGAAATGGTCAATATTCAGGGCAAATGATGAAGATACAGCACTGAGCTATTTATCAAGGTTTGGTGTTGATAATTACTATAGAGAGGCCAAAATTAGGAAAACTACATAGTCACGGAATAAACAATTAGTTCAACTGAATGTGTGTATTTACAAGGACTATCAATTCATCACCAATTATGATTCGTTGATTTTAGCTAGAATTTCAGAGTCTCTGAATAAAATAACTTCATCTTCACCAACTTTGATGGTTGAACCACCAAATGCTGGGATTAAAACAGTCTCTCCAACAGCAACATTTGGGACGACTTTATTACCATTGGCATCGGTGAAGCCTGGGCCAATAGCAAGAACTTTAGCTTGGTTTAATTTCTCAACGTTCTTTTCTGGTAATAAGATACCTGAAGCAGTTTTGGCCTCAGCTTTGACTCTTTGGACTAAGACTCTGTCTAATAGTGGGACAATGGAGGAGATTGTTTTTAGTAAAGACTGATTCATTCGAACAGTTAGTAATTTTGCGTCACGGGTAGCACACTGTAGCAGAAGAGACTCACCATTTCAAGGATCAATTGGCTGCTTGTTGGCTCTGAAGTTGTGTTAAAAGATGGTCAAAAAGGATGGGTTTTTCTGGAAAATTCATCACTTCTCTTTTGCTTATGTAATACTTATTATCGGATCTCAGAATCGGATATTCCGAAATCGGTAATTTTCCCTTTAGCAAGAGGGTAACTATTTCTACTTTGGGCAATATTCGTGGTACAGCTTACCGGGCGCTGTATCCCAAAATTTACGGGTGAATTGAATTGAAGCCCAAAGTGCGTCAACAATAGCACGAACACCACTCAAGAAACCATATTAGCGTGATGGGTGCTGCTTATACTATCTTCGGAAAACAGGTCTCAGCACACTGGGTATGTTTTTTGCTCCATTTCTGGGGCTGATTGCTCGAATTGGCTACTATCTTGGTATTCCATTCAATGGATCTAATGAAGTTTTACTAACACACCCCACTACCTGATAGATCTCAATTGCCACATTAGCAACTGTCATTGGTGGTGTCGCTGCTTCAAGGACATTGGGCTCAAAAGAACCTGCTCCAGTCAAAGCCCCAGAGCCTGCTGCTGCTCCAGCTGAAGACATTGACGTTGAAAAGTTATTAAATGACTTTTTGAAAGAGAACGAAACCCAAGACAAGAAATAGGTGATTTTACCATTCACTTCTTTCTGGCATACAGTAACGAGTTTAATGATCATTGAATGATTCTTAACATATTCCACTTTAGAGATTCAAACATAAAATTCTAATAAAACGAGATATTCATATTTAAACAGTACCATCGGTCAGAGAAACGGTACACCAGTGGTATACTAAAGACATTGTCATTGTAATGAACGTCTTATTTAGATCACCAGACACAGTGCAAAATCGAGTTTTTTCACTTAGTATAGTTATTCCTCGAGATTTTCTTAAGCTCTGGACTCTCACCCAGAGCTTAACACACCCAGAGCTTAACATCTTATGTATCCGATTTAATTGTCTATATTCACTACCCAGGAACTCATTCAAGACAACACCTTCTGTTCAAACACATGAAATTGATTTGCTGATGTTCCTTTGATGGGCAGGGGAATAAGGGTAATAAGGATACCAGGGGTTTCAAGGGGAAATATTCAATCCTCGCCTGCATAATTAACGATTTTTCTCAATAATCGTATTGCAAATTTCGATGATTCATGTTCAAGCTGTTATATAGCGCTTGAGGATAAGTTACTACCAAGGAAAACGACGGTAAAATCCAAACTATGCAACGTGATCCGTCGATGTTATATGTACATATTTTCGTTTATCAATCATCCTGGATGGTATGCACATATCCTTAATGAACACATTTAGCCCATGTTCTTGAACCCTATGACATTTCTATAAGACATCTTGTTACTCCCAAATTGGTAACTTCGGTGCAGCCATTCTTATAACGTTTAAACTACTTGTGTCTCCGTGCTTCAAACTATTTGTACTTTCACTTTTATTGCTGTGTTGATGTTGATGTTGATGTGGATGACGTAAGAACCTGAGGAAAAAAAAAATTCGAAACTCTCAGTTGAAGGAGATGATGGGCCTTTCGATTTAGTATACCAATTATAGAGACGAGGGTCAGGTAGATAATGAAGTACGTGATCGAGCATATGGAAGCCGGCTTCACCGAATGGGTGATTCTAGAATACTCGACCATCATCAAAGAACTTGGGAGAGAGAACCTTGTTTTGACATCCTTACCAAGAGGCACTACTGAAGAAGACATCCCATTGCAGTTGAGAAACCTGGGTCTACAGTGGACCACTGAAGAAGTTACACAAATAGGAACTCCTGAGTTGCCTATTGTCAAAGAGAGAGTCTGCTTACTGGACCCATCTGCTACCGTCGATCTAGTTCCAGAGGACGCTGAGGAATTTGACTATTTCGTCTTTGGTGGTATTTTAGGTGATCATCCACCAAGAGATAGAACTGGTGAATTGAGAAAAAAGTATGGATTTGTTGGTAGAAGATTGGGTAATAAACAAATGACCACTGATACTGCTATTAGAACTACTCAGTTAATTGTTAAGGATCAGAAGAAATTTGAAGACATCAAATTTATTGATTACCCCGAGTTCAGATTCAACAAAAACGAAGCAACAGAAATGCCTTTCCGTTACGTTCTAAATGCTGAAGGTAGACCAATCCTACCCGAGGGTATGTTAGATCTGATTAAGAGAGACTCTGAACAATCTCTTGATGATCTACTATAGAGGAAATGACAAACTTTTTGCAATATATATCTTAATGTATAACTAATTCTAATTTTCCAAATTCATCAATTTTACCATTTTCTCTTTCACTGGTTCTTGTTGAGTTAAAGTTTCTCGCAGGATAAAAGCTGCTGTATTCTCATCTTCAAAATAACTGACATGCGCGCTGATAGACGACACAACTGACAAGTCAAGGTAGCCTTGTGTTAGAGCATAGTCAACTCTACCATTAGAGTTCAAGGCAGTAAGTTTCTCTAGCTGTTCTTCTGTTAGCTTCACACTTTTCTTTGTTGCTGGTGGTTCAGTTTCTCCTTTAACTTGACTCTCGTCAGATTCTTCGGTGATTTCTTTGGATATCTCCTTAATAACTTTAACATTATCCACTTCTTTCTCATTATTTTCTTTAATGATATCCTCCCCAGTAGCTTGTTTTGCATCGTTAACAAATTGCCAGAGCTTTGATAAATTGATAGTACCTGTATTAACATTATTGGTCAAACTCTTCCAAGCCTCAGTGGCATTAGTTATCATCTTATTATGAAAAGATTCACTATACTCAGCAAAGTTTGAGAGTTGTTTGTTGAAGTCCTCAATCAAGAAAGGGATTGATTCTGGTTGGAAGCTCTTAAATTCAGTTGAGATTAACGGTTCACATCTATAGCCTACTGGATCACAAGGGTGGAAAATGTTATAATAGTTTTCGACTCTTGGAGTTAGCACTTCTTCATTGGATTCACCATTTAGTTTTCTGGACCCGATGTTCTTTCTCCTTAATAAGTTGAAAACAGCAATTGGTGACCCAATTGAGAAGTAATTCTGAACAGGAAAATCCAAATGTTTTGAGTTTGAGGAAGATTGTTGAAATACGGAAGGTTGCATTGACAAAAGGTCAAACATGATACATGAACCCAATGAGTGACCAATAAAACTAACTTTTCCTTTAAAATTTGGATTTCTTTCTTTGAATGTAGCATAAACATGGTTTGCCTGGTGTACCACTTCATCTAAAATCTCATTGTAATACCTTGGTTCATAGAATAATAAGATGTCAAGAACAACAGAGCCGAGCAGGTTCCGTAGTGGTTTAATCTCATCAACAGTGATATCTAGCAGCGATGGTAAGCGGAGATTTCCTTTAGCATCAACATCATCTGGAGCTTCATCAGTTTTAAAGCTTACCTTATGCCTCCAAGTGATAGGGAATACTTGGATGCGAGAGTTCTTGTTTCTTTGTAACAATGTTTGTAAGTCGTTATTATTCTTATAAGCTGATTTAATATTCTTTCTCAAAATGTTGACGGTATGTACAAAGTCCACACCTTGGAACTTGGTACCTAAAGTCTGCCCGATACCATGAACGCAGAATATCAAATGGTCAATGTCTCTTTGCTTGTGGGCTCCATTTTCTGTTTCATTCTCTTCATCAATGTTATAATCTTCATCTATTTCAATCTTCATTGCGCTCATTGCATTGAACTCGGTTGCTTTATTTGAGGTCAAACCAGATTTATCCCCGATTAACTGCGACAGTTCCAATTGAAATAATGAGGACATGGTATCTTTCTTTTTTTCAGTAGCATTATCAACAACAGTGGATTTCTTGAATCCTCGTAAGACTCTAATACCACCTAGTGTAGGTCCCGACTCTAACTTCTTCAGTAAGTTCAGTTGGAGGCTACCACCAAACAATTCTTCTAAGATATATGCTGTGCGGTCTTCACCATATACCACTATTTTACCCTCTTTGAAGTCTTTCAACTCGTAGTAATCATCTACTTTGTCTAAAGGATTTGTGGAGGACGTGTTCTTCAGTTCAAATGGTCTTAGTTTCAAGTACCCTTTCTCCAACTCTTCCGCTAGCTCCTCTCTTAATGGTTGTCCAAGATCGTCAAACCAAGTACCCCTTCTTACTTCGTAAACAGCACCTGGCCAATAGATGGGATACATTTCATTTCTTGTTAGATCAACCTCAAATAAATAATCTTCATTAACTGCAATCTTATGAATATTATTCTTCAGCCCATCTTCCTTATCATAAGCTAGTTTTTGATAAGCTCTCTCCAGATTCTTTGAGTCTCTCTCTGAAAATGGTGAGAACATTTGTGGTGTTTCTGATTTGGTGTATTTGTATTCTGGAGGCATGCTATTTGGGACATCGATGGCATAGAACCACCTGAAAGGTAGGTTCGGAATAGTGGGATCTTCATAGGATTTTACAAGACTAATGGTATTCAATGTTCCCAGAGTAGCAGCAGTTGATTGCAGCCTCTTTTGAAACAGCAGTAGCGTTTTTATATGGCAAGGTGGAACTGAAACATGGTTTAGCTTGAACAAGGATGACCTGAGTATCGTTTGGGGGATCATCTTGGATTTAAGCTCAATTGGAATACTAATCAATCAAGTAGGGTATTAACGAGATGAGCCGGTGGTATCACTCTGGTAGAAGATCAGTGCTATTCTTTCTCACTGTTTGAGCGAGTCAATGCTGTGGTCAGAGTGCCTAGGCTTGGATTCTTGTCAGGAGCTACAACTTCGTTTATCCACCCGGCCTTTTTCAGATTTGCTTAGTAAATTCTTTGTCATATGACCACACCTTTCTTACGAACAACATATATTACTAGTTATCTACCTATAGTAAGTGTAGTCAGAATAGCGTATGATGTATATAGCAATAATAGGATAATAGCTCGATTACTATCGTCAACTCGTCTAATTTTTTTTTTCCAGTTGACTAATATTCATTCATGTTAATCAGCCATATAATTTTACCTATTACATATTTATCTTGAAATTTTAACTAATGACTGGTATTGATGAAATTTCTTATTGTTTCTTTCTTCTTGCAGCAGTATTCAACCTCTCGTGATTTGTTATGGTGAGTAGTATTAAAAAATTGGCACTTTTAGAATCGTTTTTGCTACCTAGAGTTACGCTATGTCAAGATGATTTTTTAAATTAATTCGAAATGCTTCTATGGCCAAGTTGGTAAGGCGCTACACTAGTAATGTAGCGATCATCAGTTCGACTCTGATTGGAAGCATTTTTGCCTGTTATTTTTTTTTCATACTCTTTCTACTTAAGACTACTTAAGAGCACCCAACATTCATTTTATTCCCAGAAATGCCTTATTAAGAAACTAGTCCAGAAGCTGAGCTACTGAATATGATTTTAGCACCTGCTCCTATGTTTCCTAAGAGTATTTCACCTTGCCAGCCTTTCCTTCATTTTTATTCCAAAAAACTACAATACTCAGCAGCAAGGCCAAAAGTTGAGGCTACTGAACATGATACATAAGGCGTTTTCTCTACAACGACTATTATTAGTATATGACTCCTTCTGTTGTTTTGCTAATGATCAGCTCTTGAAAGTCCACACTTATAGATGGTGGTTTAGAAAGCGGCATACTAGAGCCTATTATAGTCAGGGAAATAAGCTTCAATATAATTAATCGTATAGTCACTTATCTACACTCACCATCTAGACCAAACTAAGACAGTCTGCTACCAAGAAAAAGCTGTGCTATTATCGCATCTATTCAATAAATAATCATAAAGAAGTTGGAAAGCGTTAAAATAAGCTTAACCAACTGAAATATTTGAACCATTTGGGCTCAACTAGAATACAGTTTGCCTTAGCAATTAATACTGGATTTTCATCAAGGGTTTCAAGATGCCCCTCAATAACGACTTTTCTTCCCTTATGCTGAACAACTTTAGCCTTCACCAGAACAGTGGAATCTGGCTGTGCATGTTCTAAGAAATCGATTGAGAGTTTAGCAGTGACACCTCTACCGCTTGGTAATAAATGGAAACCTGTGTAGCATAGTAGTTCATCCAAAATTGTGGAAATCACACCATTGTGAATAACACCATCATGACTTGTTAATTTGTGGCCCAAGTGATAGTAAGCTTGTAGTTCATTCTCCTCCCTGTTCACAAAAACAATTGGGTCTATTTCTAAGTGCTTAGGGCCAAACAACAGGCCCTGACTGACATGGTTCGCCTGGTGCGCTCTTGGGATCTTGGCAGAGTGGACGTCAGATATATATTTAGTGTTCTGCACCAATTCTCGGTAGCCCTTTGTATCTTTAATGGAATCTATTATCTCAACCCTTTGCTCATCTGGTCGCTTCGTGTTTACCTCAATCGAATTGGCTGGCCATGCTCTGGCAAACGCTGCAAACCCAGCAGCAAAGAAGAAGGCTGAGATAGATGTTTTCTTCAATATAGACGCCATCTACAGTTGACCGAAAGAGGTTGATCTTTGTCGAATTCACAAGGTTGTCGCAATAGCTGTGAAGAAGGGGACTGCTAGAACATTGTTGTGTCGCTGCCCGCGAATTTTCCTGATGAGATCATAATCAACCACATCAGGCTATCTGGACGGTCACCCAAAATAAACCAGCCAGGTGAGCTTCATAGCAGATGTATTTATATGACCTACGGACTTGGGCCATCTTTTATTTGGGATTGACCATCAAATTGAGTGTGTGGAGAACCAATTTATGTAGCTTTTGTGGTTACTCCCGAAGGTCGGTTAGTGCACACTGACGTACGTTCTTGAAAATAAGCTGGATGCTCTATGATGTAGCAGCAAAAACAAATCAAGATACGCACTCAATTTTAAGAAGATAAAAGACTCCTGGATAGTAGTAAAAGCCTGATTAACCCCATATCAAACCTACCGTCCTTATATTGCAAAGCTATCTCAACCAATCAGGGATACCAAGGCCAACTATTCCAGGGTATTTACGCAACAAATTTACAGAATGTTAGAGTCCCTAGTTGCTTCTATTTTGAATAGGTTTTTGGTATGTATTCATTGAGTGTTGCAATCTCACTCCGTAATAACTACTAACATATTGATTTAAAGGGAAGCTATGTTGAAAACTTCGATCCAAAGCAGTTGAATATTGGTATTTGGAGTGGTGATGTCAAATTGAGCAATCTAAGGTTGAAAAAGGATGCTCTAGATAAGCTAGAACTACCCATTGATGTCAAATTTGGGCACCTCGGTAATCTTATCCTCCAAATCCCATGGTCCAACCTAAAAGGTGAGCCTGTCAAGGTCACAATTGAAGACATATATCTGTTAGCTGCGCCAATCATTCAGGAGAACTACAACTATGAAGAAGAGCTCAAGAGAGAATTGGCTCTTAAACTTAAAAGGCTTGCGGACCTTGAATTGAGAGAGAAAGCCAAACCAACCAATAGCATATCAGATGAAGATGTTGCTAAAAACGAAAGTTTTACTGAGAGTCTAGTCACTAAGATTGTTGACAATTTACAAGTTGTTATAAAAAAAATCCACATCAGGTATGAGGATATTCATAACGTTTTCACTGATAATCCTTATGCCCTTGGTATTACACTAGATGAACTATCCGGTGTCTCAACTAATGAGAACTGGATACCTGCTTTTATCTCGGGTTCTGGGGGCTTCACCCATAAATTATTAACCTTAAAGTCGCTGTGTTGTTATTGGAATACTCACTCTGCTTCCATATTCGACGAAGATCCAGAGAAATTGTTAGAGAAATTCAAGCAATCAATCATAGATGAAGAAAACCTATCGCAATATGCAGAGTTTACTCAGTTCATTTTAAGACCAGTTAGTGGTACGGGTCACCTAACTGTGAATAAATCTGGGACAACTGAGACGCAACCTCATTTCAAGACCGAGGTGTTCTTTGAAGAATTTAGTGTCGACCTTGATTCTGAACAATATAGAGATATCTTGCTTTCCGGTTCCAAGTTCCATTGGTACAATAAGACTCATAAATTCAGCCGGTTTAAACCAGATGTTCCCCTCCAAGGCAACGGAAAAGAATGGTTCAAATATGCTGCCAACTCAGTGCTGCATGAAATTCACGAGAAAAATTACTCTCGAAGTTGGGAATTCTTGAAAGAGAGGCGTGATGACAGAAAGGCGTATATTAGGTTATGGAAGCAGAAACTTCAGCTTCCAGATGTCCAACAGAGACTAAAAGAACCAGATAGTCAAGAACTATCAGATCTAGAAGAGAAACTAAAGTACGAGGACATCAAGTTCTTTCGCTCACTTGCTAAGAATGAGTTAAGAAAAGAAAGAATAGCTTCGATCCAAGCTTCTGGATCCCTGCCACCTGAAAAGCCTCACGCAGCTCCCTCTGGAGGTGGTTGGCTCTCATGGTGGCGCGGAGGAAATGCCGAAGTATCTCCTGGAGCCAATGACGAAGATAAGATTGTTATGACTGAAGAACAACGTCAAGAGTTGTTCCAGGCAATTGAATTCGATGAGAGTCAGGCTCTTAAGGAGTCAATTGATGTTCCAAAAGACCGTGTAAACTTCGAGATCAATGCACAGTTGAAAAAAGGTGGGTTTACTGTCAAGAATAGAGCTTCAAGAAAGGATCTCGCCAAGGTCATTTTCGAAGGATGTGCTGCTCAGCATTACCAGAGACCTGACTCGTTCCTATCTACATTTACCTTACAAGAGTTCAAAGTCGAAGATGGAACAGAAACAACTCTTTACAAGAATATTGTGAGTGTCAAACCTTTTGACTCTGAGTTGGAGGATGAGGAAGATAACGAACCATTTTTCAAGGTCTCGTTTGAAAATAACCCATTGGATGGCTCTGCCGATTCCTCTTTATTTGCCAAATTGAGAAGTATGACCATCTTTCACCATGTTGATTTCATTAACGAAATTATTAAGTTTTTCAGACCACCAAAAGCACATTTGGATACTATATATGCTATCATGAATGCAGCGGAAGCTACGGTTGAAGGTCTAGCAACACAGACGAGATTGGGACTCGAAGCTATCTGGGAAGAACACAAGACTTTCAATGTCAAATTGGATCTTCAAGCTCCTTTAATTATTCTTCCGTTAGATTCTCAAAACTGGTCATCACCATGTGCTGTGATTGATGCTGGTCATATCAGTGTCGTTAGTGATCTTGCTGACAAGGACAAAACTGAAGAGATAAAAAATTTATCACCTGAAGAATACTCTAAGATTGATATTAATGATATAAACAAGTTGATGTATGATAAGTTCAACGTTCATTTCCAAGATGCCCAAATATTAATTGGTCCAACTATCAAGTCAACTATTGCTCAGTTACACAGTAGAAAAGATAGTTCCTCCTTAATTCTTGATAAACTTGATATGAAGATCTTGGTGGAGTTGTCTATTCTACCACAAATGCCGCACCTTCCAAGAGTAAGAACCACTGCTAGATTATCGAAATTTTTTGCTAAGATGAATGATTATCAGTACAAAATCTTTATGCAATTAGTCAACAAAGCTATTCCCGATTTTGACTTTGATGATGAACCAGAGGATATCAATATACCATTTTCTACATCAGATCAACTAGCCCCGCTAGATGACTTTCATCAAGACGATTCAGAGTCAGACTCAGGGTCTAACGCTGAAGGAAAACAAAAACAAGAACATAAACTTCTTCAAGACCAATTAAAAAAGCAACACCAGTTTGAGTTCTTTTTTGACGTCAATGATGTTCAACTATCTTTATCAAAATGTAAAGATGGTGAAACCATGGAGGCGGATCCAATTGTTGATTTGTTAGCTGAAAAATTGCATCTGCAATTCTTCAAAACAGCTACAGATATGCACCTTGACTTATCTCTTGGTACTTTTAATATTGAGGATATGCTAGAAAGGTCTGGCCCTGTGGAGTTCAGAAAGCTGATATCTTCTAACAACTTCACCGAGTCTGAAAAGGTTGATATTAACAAGGATATTTTTAATTTGAAGTACCTGCGTACACAGCGTATTGTTCATCTAGAGAATAAAGAGATAGAGGTTTTTGATCAAGATATTGACCTCGATTTATCTGCTTTGAAAGTCGTTGCTACTAGAAAGAGTTTATTAACTATTTTAAATTTCATTTTAACTACTTTCACAGATCCAAACCCTCCTGAAGTTCCTGCTGATGCCTTAAGACATAATGATGCTTCGGAAATTGAATTATCACCTCAGCAAATCCGTGTAAATGTCACTCTAGATAGCATAGTGATGGTTTTAAATGATGACGGTATCAAGCTAGCCACCTTGCAATTATCAACCGCTAACTTTGATGTTTTGGTATTGCCTGAAAAACTAAGAGTTTACTCCAAGTTAGGTGCCTTGACATTGCATGATGATGTTAATGAGGGTTCATCTAGAGATTCTTTGATTCGAAAATTAGTAAGTTTCGATGGTAATGAGTTAGCTGAATTTACGTATGAGACTTTTGATTTGACTGCCAATGCTTTAGAATACCAGTCAAGCATTACATTGAAAGCCGGGTCCTTGAGAATCAACTTTGTTGAAGAACCGTTTGGAAAAATTGCCAACTACTTGAACAAATTCTTACAAATGAAATCTTTATATGATTCTGCGAGAGATGCTGCTTTCAACCAGGTTAATGTTCAAAATACGAACATGATATATGATATTAAAATTGAAACTCCCATTATTGTTTTCCCTAAACTGGTCGATTTTGATACTGATACCTATGATAATATCACCTGTTATTTGGGTGAATTCACTGCTTCTAATAAATTTATCAAACAAGCAAATGGGTTCTCAAGTGAAATTACATGTGGCTTACATTCAGCCAGAATGACTTCGCTATTTCACCATGATAGCTTCATTCAAAATCTAGAAATTATTGACAATCTGGACATTAACGTTAACATTGATAACTACGAATTTGCAGTTGATCGTCCAAACTCTATTATTGCTGGCCATTTAACTAATATTAATGCCAATTTAACTGATCTTCAAGTGAATTATTTATACTGCCTTTCACAAACAATCACGAGTGCATTCACCTACGATGATAGAAAACCCTTGTCAGAAATTGAAGATGCTGCTCTTAGTGCTAATAAAGTTATTGCTCCTGATGCTACATATAGTGCAACTCAAGAGCAAATTGCCCAGTCTACTGCAACTTCCCAAACTATTTCTGATCCCGAACGCATCAAGATTGATTTCAGCTTTGCGATTCCTGAAGTTTCATTGACCATCCATGATAATACTAAAAACTCAAAAGACTTACTTGATTCAGCTATCTCCAAATTTTCGATGCTAGATATTGGGTGTCACTTTGTCCAGAAACAAAGTTCAGATTATGATGCTGATGTTCACTTCGGTTCTTTTACTGTGGAAGATATACGGAAAGCAAAGGATAACAAGTTCTCCGAAATCATTCCAAGGTCCTCAAACAACAACTATCAATTCTCTGCTAATGTGACTGCGAAAGGTTCTGGCGAACATAAATCTACAATTGTGTCGTTAAATTTGACCAATCTTAAGGTTATTTTTGCCCTCGACTACATTTTCGCTCTTAAATCGTTCTCTGACGGTGCTTTCAAGCTGCCTTACGATTTGCGACCAAGCAAAGAGAATCTTGATAACGAGGACGAAACGAGTCTTGAAGAACCAACTGCTGATAATGAGGAACTTGTGGTGAAAGATACACCTAAAGAAAAATTCGGATTCAGTATAAATATTGTTGAAACCTCTTTGATCCTACTAGCAGACCCAACATCCACTTCGTCTGAAGCAATTGTCTTTAAAATTGAGCAGTTGCTTGCTTCAAAACAGAACATCGCTACTGCTAGTGCCAACAATGTTGGGATGTTTTTGTGCAAGATGGATAGTTATGATGAGAATCGTATCCGTATCATCGATGACTTCTCTTCATCCATAACTATTGATGATAGAGGAAGCACTGATGAGAACTTCTTGACTTCTATTCAAATTGCTTTTGAACCGTTAATTCTAAGAGTCTCTTTAAATGATATTAGACTTGCTGTTTCAATTTTCAACAAAGCCAGTGAGTTATCAAAGCAAGGTAAAGTTGAAGAGAGCGAAGATGAGGATGAGGCAACTTATACCACTTTTACTAAAGAATTCAGAAGAAATTTATCGAAGTATGCACCAAGTATAGTGACTTCTCTATCTGGTGCTTATTCCAGGCATGGTGTCAAACCTGAAGCTGATATCATTATAAAAGCAGAAACTTTGACTGCTGATATTGAAGGTTTCCGTTTAGTTCTGATTGGTAATGTTCATGAACTTCCTGTTCTTGACATGTCTGTTAATCCATTCCAAATTACTGCCAAAAATTGGTCAACTGACCTAGAAGCTGATACCAACTTTGAGTCATCTGTTAAAATTTTCAACTATGCGAGATCCTCATGGGAACCATTGGTTGAACCATGGCCGCTTGATATACATGTCTCGAGAACCATTGATTCCACCACCAAACTCGCTGTTGATTTTGTTTCCAGAAAATTGGCCGAGATCACTGTATCTTCGCGCTCCATTGCTCTTTTATCACAGGTTTTATCTTCTATATCAGGTGAAGGTGACGTAAAAGGAAGAGGTGTGATTAAACCATACAAGATTTTGAATCAAACTGGTTTTGATGTTGCTGTGTGGATTGATTCAGATACGACTCCTAATAAGTCTATTATCCATGATGGTGAAGAGATTCCATGGCAGTTTGAAGATTGGAGAAAAATTCGTGAGAATCTAGATACCAATAATCAGAGAGATGTTCTAGGTATTGAGTTGTTGGAATCTGGTTATGATAGCTTGAGAAAAGTAAAGGTTAACAGCGAAGGTGAAGAAATACATACTTTGACGCCTCCTTTGAATGGCTTCCACAATAGATTGATTACTGAAACTTCGCTAGGTGATGATAATGTTAAGAGTATTATTCTGAAGTCCACCATTACTATTGAAAATGAAACACAAGTTCCTATTTCTATCAAGGGTATCAAACAATTTGTTGTTCTTCCTGGGTCATCGAGATCTGTTCCAATTGGGGAGGTTTATGAAACAGGTCTTATTGTAAAACCTGAGATCCAAGTTCCATTCCAATGGTCAGAAAACTCATTACATTGGAGAAGATTATCTAAGGGACCTATTTCAATCAGATGTCCTTGTGAGGATGCTAACGATACAACTAGCTTTTTTTTTCAGGCCGTTGCCAATTTTGACAAATTAGAACCACTTACTAAAGTGTATCCTCACATGAAGATTATCTTATCAGCCCCATTGGAGATTGAAAACCTGTTGCCATATGATATCTCTTACAGATTGTACGATAGAAGTGCTAAACGTGACTGGAAGAATAATTTGAAAAAAGGAAATGTTAGCCCAGTGCATGTTGTAAAGTTAGAGCACTTTTTGCTGTTAAGTATACAGCCAAAGGATTCTGGATTCTCTAAGAGTGACTTTGCTATAATTAATTCCCCTGACAATAGTGAATTTAAGAGGGAAAAGAAGCTTTGTTTAAAGCACGAAGATGGTCAAGAATTGCAGCTTGGAATTCATTATAGCTCAAGAGATAAGAAAGGCTTCGGAACTAGAGTGGTTATCTATTCTCCATACGTGATCCTGAACAGAACTGGAACTGATATTATGATTAGTGAGAAGTACAACGTTTTACACCTAAAGTATCAGCATGACTCTGATGAATTAGGAAGATCAACTCCTAAGATGTTCTCTTTTGAACAGATGAATGATGTTGGTTCAAGAGCTTTAGTGAAAGTGGGTGATTCGCAGTGGAGTAGACCTGTGAGTTTCGAGACCATTGGTCAGACGAGTGAGATCAGTGTTCAAATTCCAGACAAGAAAAGCGAAGTCAGTATTGGTGCAATTGTCAAAGAAGGTGAAGGTAAATACAAATTGACAAAAATTGTAACTCTTGTTCCCCGTTATATTGCTAGAAACAACTTTTCTGAAGACATTGAAATCTTGGACGTGGGATCATCTGATCCGCTTCATTTATCACCTGGAAAACTTGAAGCCCTTTATAATCTTCCAAGAGTAAGAAATAAACAAGTTCAATTGAGGTTTCGGGGAAGTCAGACCTGGTCTTCAAAATTCAACATCAATGACGTTGGTCAAATATACTTGAAAGTTCTCAAACAAAATGTTGGTCATGTTTTGTTGAAGATCGATATACTGTTGGAAGAAGCCACTTTATTCATTAATATTGAGGATGCCCAAAATCGTTGGCCATTTTCAATTCGAAACTTTAGTGATCAAGAGTTCATTTTCTACCAAAAAAATCCATATGTTGATGAACGTGACGAAGTTGTTGATAGTGATGCAGCCAATTTCAAGCCAATATACTACAAGATTCCTCCAAAGAGTGTTATGCCTTATGCTTGGGATTTCCCAGCTGGTTTAATTAAGGAGTTGGTTCTTAGAGCAGGTGGTAGAGAAAGATATATTCAGCTGTCTGAAATCGGAAATCTAAGGCCGATGAAGATCACATCATCTGGCAGTATTGTTGACTTAAATGTTGTTGCCGATGGCCCTACTCAATCTCTTATCATCAAAAATTATGATCCAGTTGTTAGTTTCTATAAGCTTGAAGATAAGGCCAAGACAGGATCATCCATGTCGGTGGATAATTCTGATAAATTTAAACCTGTTGAAGAAGACTCAGATATTACTACCCAAATTTTATTCAAGTTTGAGGGTGTTGGAATTTCATTGATCAATACTCGTCTGCAGGAGCTATGTTACATTACTGCTCGAGGAATTGAACTCCATTTAAATGATTCGGAACTATATCAAACTGCTAGCTTGAAACTTAAATGGCTACAAATCGATAATCAACTATTCGGCGGGATCTATCCTATTGTTCTCTATCCAACCGTTGTTCCACAATCGGCCAAGGAGATGGAAAACCATCCTGCGTTCTCAGGTTCAGTCTCAAGGGTCAAAGATGATACTCATGGTGTGCTTTACATTAAATATGCAACAACATTGTTACAAGAGATGTCTTTGGAAATTGACGAAGACTTCCTGTTTGCTTTATTGGATTTCTCCAAAGTCCCAGGTGCTTCATGGAACAAAGAGTCACGGGATAAACTTTGTGATGAATCTATCTCCTTACCTGAGCCAGATATCTCACCTAACAACAGTGATATTTACTTTGAAGTGCTGCATATCCAACCAACCCAGTTAAATTTATCATTTGTTCGTACTGAAAGAGTTAATATCGAAGATAAGACCACGTCTCAAAATACAATCATGTTTTTCTTGAATATCTTGACTATGGCCATTGGAAATATAAATGATGCTCCTATCAGAATGAATGCATTATTGATCGAAAATGTCAGAGTTCCAATTCCAACATTGTTACAACATATACAAACCCATTATGGTCAGAATTTCTTCTACCAAATTCACAAGGTGCTTGGTTCAGCTGATGTAATTGGTAATCCAGTTGGTCTTTTCAACAATATTAGTTCAGGTTTCATGGATATTTTCTATGAGCCATATCAAGGGTTAGTGATGAACGATCGTCCTCAGGAATTAGGTATCACTCTAGCTAAAGGTGGGTTGAGTTTCCTTAAAAAATCAGTTTTTGGATTCTCCGATAGTTTTGCTAAATTTTCAGGTTCCATCTCGAAAGGTCTAACTGTTGCCACGCTCGATAAGGAGTTCCAAGAGCGCCGCCGTCTAAATCAACGTCGTAATAGACCTAAACATGCCATCTATGGTATCAGTAATGGTGCTAGTTCATTTGTGGAAGGGATTGCAAGTGGTATTTCAGGAGTAGCTCTGGCCCCGGTCCAAGGTGCGAACAAGGATGGTGCTGCGGGATTTTTCAAAGGTATTGGAAAAGGTTTAATTGGATTGCCAACCAAGACCGCTATTGGAATGTTTGATTTAGTCAATCAAGTCAGTGAAGGTATTAGAAACACAACGACAGCTTTTGATACTGATGGTATTGATAAGGTTCGTCTTCCAAGATTCATTGATCATGAAGGTGTTATCAAAGTTTACAACGAAAGAGAATCCCAAGGACAGTATTGGTTGAAGACCGCTAGTGGTGGTCAATTCTTCAGTGATGAATATCTTGCCCACGTTGTCTTACCAGGCGATGATATGGCCGTTATCGTCACTTTCAAGAGAATCTTGTTGATTTCGACAAGTAAGAACGAGGTCAAATGGACTGTTGAGTTTGATGAGATTAAATCCATTACTCAGGAAAAGACTGGTGTCAAGATTGGGTTGATAAATTCCAGACAAGGTCCTTTCATTCCAATTCCAGACGTCAATTCTCGTAAGTTCCTTTACAAAAACATTGGTATTGCTGTTACGGAATACAACAAGTTATGTCAAGTTATTCTATAAATTTTGCTAGCTTTTATTTAGATGCTATATGTACATTATTATTTTGTTATTGTGTTATAGTAAGCTTATGCGTAAAGATATTTTCAGTCTCTCCTGATCTTTTTGATAACGACTGGGTAAATTTTGAAGCATCTTCTTTCTTCTCAAACTCAAACTGAAGCGATCGTGTGACTATTGAACCATGCGAAGTCTGAACACGGAGAGTATCTTCTTCGAGCTTGAACTGACCAGGTTTCAAACCGGGAACATCACCATCAGTATCAATGTCAAAGAATAGAACACGTCTGAAATCATGTATCAGAGGTTTTCTTCGCTTTTTCAGCTTTATCTCCTTGAAGCTATATAGTGGTCCAAGAGTGTCAAATTGTCTCTTTATCTTATAAGCAGGTGTTGACCAGTCAATTTCAAGCATCGAGGACGTAATTTTAGAGGCATACGAGTATTCGTATTTCGACACAAAGCTTGGTGCTTTATAACTACCTTCTTCGATAACTTTTGCCAGCAAATCAGAACCTCTGATAGAAAGTTTCTTCGTTAATGAAGTGATAGTTTCGTTTTCCTCTATTGGTATAGGTTCTGTCTGGTCCACAATGGAGCCTTTATCAAACTCGGTGGGATGCAACGTCTGAACTGTTACGCCTGTGAATTTCTCATGCTTTAGCAGGGCGAACTGCAACGGACTGGCACCGGAGTACTTTGGTAGTAGTGATGGGTGGACATTGAGGGAATAAGGAACAGACTCGATGAATTTTTGTGGTATGAGCTTTCCGTAGGAGACAGCGATAGCCATAGAGTAGTTTCTCTCTATCAGGCCCAATATCTCGGACTTCTTTTCAGCTCTGACGATTGGAAGACCTACTGAGTGCGCGTATTGAGCAATGGGCACATCTGTCAGCAGCTTTAGGTCTCTTCCCGTCCTCTTTGGATGTTTTGCTATGACATCGATAGATTGTATAAGCGATCTGTTGCCGGCAGAGATATCAACAAGTTTCTTTAAAGAGGCGATACTAAAATCATCTGACCCGAAAAAGGCAATCTTCAGGGCTTCTTTGGAGGTACAAGAACGATGGAAGTGCCTGTTTCCACTTCTGAGAATGTTTAAGCCCTGAAACTGGCGAATTCTGAGCCTGGACATTCCCTTTTTGCCTTGTGTTTAGATGATCGCTAAAATTGAAAGAACAACTAACAAAAGAAAGAAAAAAAATTTAAAGACACGCCGAAACAAACAGCAAAAGTGAATAGAAATGCTATCATAAAAACAACGCTATTTCTCCTTCCCAAAAGCTCCTCAATTCAATCGTTTGATTCCCTGCTGCTTCCATTTTCTGCTGGCAACTTGCTCTCTCTCTTCTTCTTCCTGCTGCTGCTGCTGCTGGTGCTGCTCACAATGTCGCAGGCACAAAGAGCTCTCTCGCTCATCTCGTGCACGCTGGTTGGTTTCGTGTGTGGAACGCTTTACCTCTACTCAGCGTATGGCCCACAACTCGCTGCAAAGCTGAACTACTCGGGGACTGACTCCTCGCTGATTGCGTTTGCTGGGTCCATGGGCATTGCACTGAGTGGGGTGCCTGCCAGTGTTCTCATCGACTTCAAGGGTCTAACTGTGGCAGTCGTGATAGGTGCCTTGTGCATCTGTTCTGGTTACATTGGTCTCAAAGATCAGTACGATAACGTGTATTCGAACGTTACCATCTCTGTACTGTTCTGTTTCCTAATAGGTGTTGGCTCCACCTTCATCAACTCTGCTACGATCAAATGCTGTGCTGTGACCTTCCCTAACAATAGAGGAATAGCAACATCTTTCCCGATATCATCATATGGTTTAAGCGCGTTTGCGTATTCTTTCTTTGGGTCTTTGTTCTTTCAAAACAACACCTCTGGATTTTTGGCACTTCTGGGATATTCCAGTCTAGCGATCTCGGCCATTGCTTTACCTTTTATCTATATGGCTGATAAGGCTTCAAATCACGCACATACTACAAGATCCTTATATCCAACAAGATCTGCATCGCCGTCAATTGAGCTGGAATCGATGTCAGCCTTTCCTAAGCAGAAGCACCTCGCCGAAGATCTCATTCATAGGGCACTCCAAGAAGCACATTCTATGACCAAACTGGAAGTGTTAAAGAGTTTGGATTTCTGGAAAATCTCTCTAATTATTGGTGTGTTTGTGGGACTTGGACAATTATACATTTACACCGTTGGGTTTATGGTAACAGCATTGTTACAGAACTCCGAAGTTGATACAGGTTTTGAACAACAGTATCAAGTATCAGTCATTTCGGTTTCAAATTGTGCTGGTCGTTTGCTTTGTGGTATTATAGGTGATGCAATTGCGAACTCGCTAAAAAAATCAAGAACGTGGGTGTTAATAGTTCCTGCCATCACACTGCTGATAGTCCAAATATTGGGGTTCACTATTACTGACGAGGGCTCGTTGTGGATACTCTCAATCCTGAATGGTATTGGGTATGGATTTACATGGAGTTCCACACCACAGATTTTGATTGAACATTTCGGGGTTCAGAATTTTTCTTTTGGCTGGGGTGTGATTAATCTGGCACCTATCTTACCTGCATATGTGTTCACGCATTTTTTTGGGTCTAACTATGATTCGAATCTAACACTTGATGAAACCACCAAAGCACAGTCCTGCCTAAAGGGAGTACAGTGTTATTCTCATACGTTCGAGCTGACAACAATTGCAGCTGTATGTGTGTTGTTCGTGGTTCTTTGGACCGTTCTGAGACCTTTATTCTCCCACAAGATACGATACTCCAATGTATGACCTTTTCATAAGCTCTTAACTTACTAGAAATCTTTGTAGAAATCTTAATTAAACTTGTATGTGTTCCTGGCTCAATAACCACTTTTGTACCCGAAAACAAAATCAACAAAGAAATCAACAAAATCAAAAAGGTAAACAAACAAACGACTTCGACCACTTTTTGACTTGAGAACCTCTTAAGAAATGGAAACCAACAACAAAAGCCCAATACCAAACAAAGGTTATAGACCACCAAGGCTGCGGCAATCAGAAAGTCTCAAACAGAACAATTTGCAACGGCAAAGAAACAAAGGCGACCACTCATCAGCATCGGTCAACTCAACTGCTGACGAGCTGGCGAAAAGAAAGGAACGATTCGCCATTGAGGCCACTAAGAAAAACAATGAAGACTATGGACTGATTAGTAGAGGTGAGGATACTCGTTTGCAGAGGGATCCAGAGGCAAGAATTTCATATTTCAGAAAGATCCAGAATGACGTATGTCTAAAAATGGTAATATTGTTTCTATCTGTACTATTATATTAACCAATCTTTATTGCCCAGTTCTCTGACACCTTTTTAGATAGTGATATAAGCTCTCTAAGAGAAAGTCTTGGGGCCCTATCCCTCAAAGAAGGTAGGAATGGTGGGATTATAAGAAACGAGAAATTTGATCAAATACTGCTGTCATTAAGTAAGTGGAAATTTTTAAACATTGAAGGACTCATGATAGATATCGACACTAACTGTAATTTACCAAGGAAAATTAAGAGAAGCATTGCTGAAGTTTGAACCGGATGATTTTGCAAAATCAGTTTTCCTATTCTCCATTAGAATATCCACAAGAGTTGGCCATTATCAAACATATATTCCAAGTGTAACGTATCTATTGAAACATGTCGAAGTTCTATCAGTACCGGAACTCAAAGAGATAACTGCTTATTATGCCTTGCACATATCTCATTTTAATAGAAAAGACCAACTGGCCCTGGAGATTGCATTGAAATATTCAAAGGACGATATTTGGCTACGAAGAACATTGAAAGCATGGAGAAACATGGAATACAAAACTTGGTTCGAACTGTACTCTGCAGAAAAAGACGCTTCAAAGTCAAGGATAATGCAATTTGGGGAAGATAAAATGATAGCTTATACTATTGGATGCTTGAAGAAATCATACTTCCAACTACCGAGGGAGTTTGTTGAAAAATTATTCCATAAAGATATTGAAGCATTGTTCAAGAGAGAAGACTGTGACTGGAAATTGAATGGAAACTCCGTTATAATACGATCAAGATCATGAATACTAGGAAGGAGAACAAAGGACGCTGTGGTGCTGTGCTCGTAACCTTTCCTCTTCTTGCCTCTTCGTTACTATGTTTATACTGTAATAACAAGCAAACAAAGAGACATATGAAGGATCCTCTCTCTGAGTCCTTCCTCCCTTCTAGCCCTAGTATTTTACTTACTCACCTACAAACTTCATTTCATTAGTTCTCTACATAAGTTCTTGTATTTGATTATATAATCGTTACATAATTCAGTATGTGCTACTCTGTTTTTCAACTGAAGCAAAGGAAAGAAGAAACCACTTAGAAGAGTTCAGAAAGACACCGAGAGGACGAACCCTGTTTTTACTTGTCTGACACTGCTTGCCATGGAGACATTCACCGCCATTGAGAAGATAAACTCCACACCAAACCTCTCGATCAAGGACTTTGAGGACGGAAAGATAAACCTGGATGATGTTATGGAGGAGGTGAAATATTTAAAGGGTCAAGTGAGTCCAACCAAAACTAGTGCTATGAAAGACTTCAAACCGTGACTAACAACAGTAGATTCCACTGATAAGGCAGGGCATGACTGGATTCCTCACTGGACTGGCGACTTTAGAAGCTGGTGCTAAGCGTAAGTTGTTATAAATCATACACATTGCTTTCCTCGCGATCAGTACTAACAATACCACACCAGCACAACAGATACTGGAAGAGAACGTTCAAAGAGTAACGATGCTACAGAATGCACTAGATGACTACGTGGATAGATACAAAAAGCTCACGCCACTGCTGGAACTAGCAAACAAGGAGCTGGATCTGAAAATACCAGAGAAGCAGAACCCAAGCATTAAACCACCACCTCCAACTCCAACACAGCCTACAACTACTGTCCCTGCAAAGAAAACAGCTACCCGGAAGAGGGTATATAATAAGAAGAACAGTGCATCCAGCACGCCGGTCATCGCTAACACGCCATCTACCTTCCCTGGGTCTGATAACTTCAACACTCTGAATAACGGTATCAGATCTGGAGAAAATGGGACCGAGGCCCAACCAATTCTGTTATGATCATTTTGGGTGCTTTCACGATTACAGTGCAAACTCAGAGGTGATCATCGTACGTACTTATGCATGTTTTTTTTTCTTTGTTCTCCAACAGAAGTGTAGTTTCTCACCATCTGTTTTAATCATTTTGGTGTGTTGGTCCTTTTTCAGCCTCTTTGCAAAAAAATCGCATCAACACATCATCGAAATAGATCAAAAGTAACCACAAACATCGCCCCAATTCGACCAATACACAGACAATAAGAATCTATAATGTGGTTCACGAGATTGTGCTTGGCCCGATTGTTGTACTTTCTGCTCACACTCATCAATATCTCTGCAGCAAAAACCCCCGAAACTCAACAACTAATAGATCAGTACGAATCACACATCAAAAAATCATTACTTTGGGGACCATATCGCCCTAATGCATACTTGGGAATCAGACCAAGATTACCCAGATCCATCATCAGTGGATTATTTTGGTTCAATGCTGATGATGTCAACAACGTTGCTAAAATCAGACATTTCTGTGATCAATCATTGGATTTCCAAGGCTTTGGATGGTCTAAATACGACCCAAGAATAGGTGGATCGCAATTCTTCAAAGATAAGGAGTTTGGTATTGATTTGACCACTGACTTTGTCAAGAATGACGATGGGAATTGGGCTTTAAGAGTCAAAGGTGAGCCAAGACCTGGATTTGAAAATAGAACTACCTCCATCGTGTTTTATGTTGGTTTGGAAGGTGATGATGGTATGTTGACATCTGCTTCTGGAGACCCAGAAAATGGATTTACACAGGGAGAAACTGTTAAATTAATTGGTCACTCTAAGGAATTGCAAGATTTCACTATTGATATCACCGATGGTCCAGGTACAAATAAGCACAAAGTTCTTGAAAAGGACTTTATTATTGATCCATCTTTGAATCCTCTAAACACACATTATGTCTCCTTGAGAGTTCCTGATGATAATTCTTGGAAAGCACCAGAAATATTCAATGTCTTATTGCAGGATTCAATCAAATCATTAATGGTCACACATCCAGATGTGGGTTTCACTCCTGACCCTTCCACATTGGTCTTAGTCAGAAACGTGAATGGATATAATGGGAACTTACACTTTATTCAAAAACTTTTCACAGGCTCTTTTGAATTTGATATCTTGTTTAATGAGGAAAACTCAAGCAATCAAATAGAAGATGGTCAACTATCCCAGTTAATCAACAACACGTTGACTAAATTCGATAAGAAGTTTGACGAAGTTTTTGAATTGAAACCACCCTTTAACAAACCCAAATACGAAAAATTTGCTAAAGAAGCCTTTTCTAATTTACTTGGTGGTATTGGATATTTTTATGGTGATCACCTGGTTGATAGAGAAACCGAATTAGATGAAGAGACTTATAAACAGATCAAACTAAGAGGTGAATCTGAAGGTCCATATGAGTTGTTCACAGCTAGTCCAAGCAGAACATTTTTCCCAAGAGGATTTTATTG
The DNA here is from genome assembly GCA_030556525.1 of Wickerhamomyces quercuum. NCBI lineage: Eukaryota > Fungi > Ascomycota > Saccharomycetes > Phaffomycetales > Wickerhamomycetaceae > Wickerhamomyces > Wickerhamomyces quercuum. The sequence continues at coordinate 140,886 of JAKTUE010000018.1, forward strand.
GGATGAGGGATTTCATCTAATTCCAATTGTGGATTATGATTCAGATTTAGTTCTGGAGATACTGAAAAGTTGGTTCAATTTGATCGATGAAGATGGTTGGATTGCTAGAGAACAGATCTTGGGACCAGAAGCGAGATCTAAAGTGCCTGCTGAATTCCAAGTTCAAAGTCCAAAGATTGCAAACCCACCCACATTGATGTTAATACTTGTTGATCTGTTAAAGAAGGCCAAAGAATCCAAGAATTCATCAGCATTTGACGTCTATGGTGATATTGATGAGCCTGAAAAAGTTGACGAGAGTACTGATTATTTTAAGGATATTACTGATGCACATTTGAAATACCCTGATCTCTTGATTGACTACGCCGAAGAGATTTATCCAAAGTTACAGTTACATTATGAATGGTTTAGAAAGACTCAAAAGGGTGAACTATCTGATTTTGATAGAAACCCAAGCTCTAAAGAAGCTTATAGATGGCGAGGTAGAACCTTTACACATTGTTTACCAAGTGGATTGGATGACTATCCAAGAGCTAAGGTTCCGGACACAGGTGAGTTAAATGTTGATTTGATCAGTTGGATCGGAATGATGACTAGATCCATGAAGGACATTGCACATCTATTAGAAAAGAAGGATGACGAATTACGTTACTCTAAAATACAAAAAGATATTCAGCAGAACATTGAGGAGCTCCACTGGTCACCAGAGGCTAAAACTTACTGTGATGTCACTGTTGATGAGATTGATGAAGACATGTTTGTCTGTAACAAAGGTTATATTTCACTTTTCCCATTCTTATTACAGCTGATTGAACCAGGCAGTGACCATATCAAGAGCATCGTTGAGCTGATATCAGACCCTGAAGAGCTATGGAGTGATTATGGTATCAGATCGTTAAGTGTCCAGAACGAGTATTATAGAACGGGAGAAGATTACTGGAGAAGTCCAGTTTGGTATCCTATCAATTACTTAATCTTAGAATCCTTGGAGTTCTATGGCTCAGGGGCCAATGGTGAACTACTAGATCCTGAAGCCAAAGAGCTCATTAATAAGACTTATAAGCAATTGAGAATCAATCTCGTTGATAACTGCTACAAGAACTGGAAGAAGACAGGTTTTGTATACGAACAATACGACGACCGGGATGGTTCACCTCGTGGGGCCAAACACTTCACCGGTTGGACCTCGTTAGTCGTGTCGATCATGAAGAAGCCACAAACATTGGAGTGATAGAGAGAGTAGCAAATACAGATTCAAATATAAGTTATTTCCCAATCAGGATAATCAGTGTGTAGTAATGGCACGGCGACGGGTGGCAGATAGTATAAATAACAGTCAAAACTTTGCACCAAGTTCAAACGGATCTCCAACAGTTTCACCACCACAGAAATTAGGCCATTTGTTCAATTCATAGCCACTTGATACGTGTATTTAGTGGATTGGTGGATTTGGGAGTTAGCCGCTGCGTAATAATCAGCAGAGATGCCACCAAAACGAAAAGCAAGAGCTGCCAAAGCTGAGAGATCATTGAAGGAAGACTCCGATGCTGAAGATCCAGGTCAAACAGATGGCTCTGTAGATGAAGAAGCCCAGGTAAAATCTAAGAGAAATCGAAAAGCAACTGCAAAAGCGATGGAAGTCAGCAATTCAGATCATGAGGAGTTTGGAGGAGAAGCTGATGAAGCTGATGGTGATTTTGAAACTGAAGTAGCCAAACCAGCGAAGAAGAGTAAGGCTAAGGTTACCAAGCAGTTAACTAGTAAACAGGGTCCAAAATCATCCAATGGAAAAGCAGTACTCAGCAAACCCCCAGAGGCAACAGTCTTAGAATACCTAGAGACCCAATACCGCCCTTATTCAGTGAATGATATATTTCAAAACTTACATGGAATCATCAACAAGCCAACACTGATCAAGACACTAGATGCACTGGCCTCTAATAACAAAATTGTGGTAAAGGCCTTAGGAAAGACAAATATTTTTGTTGCTAACAAGGTTGAACTAACGGCAGAGATGAAGTCTGTTGATAAAAAGGCCGAACTGGCTCTTTTGACTGAGGAGATTAAGTCAATAGAGAAAGACATTGGTGAATTGCAACAGAACTACTCAAATTTGATTAGTAAACCAGATGATAAAACATTAGAAACGAACTTGGGTGAGATTATGAGTGAAGTAAAGAGGTATGAGGCAAGATTGGAGCAATCAAGTTCAAAAAAGAGCTTGAGCCCTGAAGCAGTAGCTAGAATTCAACAACTTGATCAACAAATCACAAAAGAATCATCGAAACGGGTCAAAATGGTGAGTTGTATTTTATCACATTCTTCTGAATGGTGTCAATCGGGTTACTAACACTTTGTTCAGTATAAAGATTTCACGAAGCTCATCTCAGAGTTCATTGATCCCAAAGCTCTTGCGGTGAGTACCATCTTGTTCTTTCTATAGTTTGATTTGAATATTGCTAACTGTTCCCAAGAACGAACTTGGACTTGAAGAGGTCAGTTGAACTAATGTTCAAGTCTATTTCGTTGGTCATTGGTGACCTCATTGATATTTTATTGAGATAACACAGAGCTTCGGATAGATTTAGCAGTTTTCCAGAAGCAAGACGGAGTTATACCATTTAAAGATCACGCATCTCTTTTTTAAGCATTTTATGTGTTGATTAGTCGTTCAGTGTGGTCTCCTTATGTCCTTCCTTAGACCCTATGTAGAAGCTCTTAAAAGAGAGAGAAAGTAGAGCAGCCTTGGAACAGCACCCCTACAAACTCCGGTACTCTCTTCCTCACCAAAGTGCTCCGATTTTTACGTAATCCGAGATCTGATGGCACAATTTCTAATTTTAATTGACGCATTTTCGAATCGAGTCCGAAACTTCCCTGTTCGGTGGAGCCAATTGAACTGGGCGTGAAGTAAGAGGGAAAGCCAGTCGCAAAAATAAAGGGTTCATTCCACAGTCGTGAGGAGGGCTGTTTTGGTTATGTGAGTGACATGTGCGTGTGTTTCGTTGTATGACTGTTATTGTAACTAGAAAGGTTGCGGTGGCTAAAAATCATTTCTTTGCTTCATACAGCGATTTGTTCACCATGGTGGTTATACCAATAAGGTGCTTAAAACTGATACATACTCCTGTCAAATCCCATGATCAGATAATCAAATTGAATTGACCGGAGTTTGTCAAATTTAACTTACCCACCGTAAAATCTATATAAAAAGACTGGCAGCCCATCTTTCCTTGACCCATTTCTATTTACTACTGTTTAAACCTCATTGAACATGGAACCGGCTATCAACATGAGGTACGATGTTGTTCAGACTCACAACAACAAGCTTCTGCTACTCCCTTCTCTAGGCACGATGCCAGCTGATGCTCCCAACTCCAGAAACAATGATAAGGTTCTAGACTTCCTCACAATTGAGAGACTACTGCGAGTTGATCTGAATGTGATATCTTTTAGCGAGAACTACACCTATTCCAAAGATGACAGTGCAAGATCTCAGAGATCTGACTCTGTTGCAAGCTTCATAAGTGACGAGCCCGTGCCGATAGTCACAGAGAAAGAAAACACCCCAGAAGAATTCAATACTCCTATGAATGAAGAGAAACAGAAGAGAGTCATACAGTCACATCTAACAGGAAAATCTAAGAGACAACGAGTTGGACCAAGCTGCGATATGTGTCAATCCAAAAAGATCAAGTGTGATGCATATATCCAGGTGCTTAAAACCGATATCAAAAAGTCAGAAAACTTCAATGAATCTGACTACTTGAAAAAGAAAGATCTTGAAGATGGTTATAAACTGATAAAGTCGAACAATAAGCTCATCAAGTTCAGGAACTGCTCTAGTTGTGAAGCCAAGGGCATAGAAGCCAGTTTCAAAAGAGGCTATACCAAGGAAGATATCATCAACTACAATATTTTGAACGAGGTCTGCACCCGAAAACCTACCAAAAGAAGACGAAGATGAGGCGATTAAGCATATATAAGTTATAATTACTAATGAGCCAGATGAATTTACCCAAAGTAGATAAATTCCCTTTTCGTCAATTTTTTCACCTTTGATTATATAATAATCACGTGATAAGATTTAACCGAGAATGTATTGGACAAGTGCCAGTAAAACAAGTCGAAGTAGAACGAACCGATTCACTCGAGATCCAGGACCCAGCAGCCCCCTGAGAACACACGAGATGTCCACCAATCCATCGCTCAAATCTATCGAACATGCCATCGACAAGTACCGTGCCAAAAACACATTGATCGAACCAGCCTCCTCGATTCAGTTCGCTCTGGACCTGAAGACCCATCTCCTCAACAAAACAGAGGACGAAGCCAGGGCTATCAATGTTTTATCGGTCATTCTCAGATTCTCAAAGCCCAACGATGGCTTTTCTGCTATATTTGATGAAGCTCTTCTGGACACATTGTTCAAGTCAGTCTCTCAGGCAACACCCCTTGATAATTTTAAATCTGTATTAAGAATCCTTTCAAGTATTGTCAACTACACCATCTTCGAAACCCAAAATGCATCTTTTTTGATCCCAATGCTGAACAGTATAAATACCAATCTTTCTATACTGGAAGCCTTGAGTAATAAGTTGTACTTAGAAAACGTTGACCTGATGGTGCATTGCTTGAATTTCATAAATGGCTATGTTGATATTGATCACCTCAAGCTGAATTCAATCAATCATTTAACTGAGTTCATTCTTCATTTGCAAAGATCTGAGCTATTGATCATGCTAGTTGGCTATTCAGAAGATGAAAGATTCAAGAAGTCTTTAGTGTTACCAATGGATCACACCCATAAATCTTTCATAAATATCACTAATCTGCTATTAGGCTTAAAAGTGGATGCTAATTCTAAATATCAGTCACAGATCTTAGAGATCATTCTAGCACAAGTCACGAATACCGAGACTGAAGTCAAGAGAAAGCTAATCTTGGAGAAATTTTCCTTGTTCCATTTGATTGATTTGTATTTCTTCTTGGAAAACACTAATATCACCTTTAAGAAAACCTATCATCAGCAGGTTCTTTTTAACTCATCCACCAATCAGAAGTTTCCACTACCTTTAGCTTCTTTGAGAGTAACGGACTTCCTTACAAAAATATTTACTATTGAATCAAATAATCCACAGTATTCGAATTTGAGGAAACATTTTTTTATTAGAGATTTATTACAATACAATATTATTACCAAATTCTTGGAGTTATGGGTTGAATCAAAGGCTGAGCATGAAGATTTTCAAAATCTATTCACACTTATTGAAATTTTAGTGAAGCAGGTTAACGATCAAATCAGTGACGTTAAGATAAACCTAGTTGAAACGATTTTGAACATATTTAAAAACATCTCATATCAGGATCTGAGAGAAATTCAACTGACAAGTTACAAGAAACAAGTGTCAACCTCGACTAAACAAGAAACTGTCCAGTTTAACAAGATTTTAAATGACCAGGTGTTTGAGTTTGTCAGAAATCAAAGATTCTTACAATTGGCTAAAGGTTCCTGGGTTTATTCGGACTTACCTTCCTTCAATAAAAACTCAACTTCAACCTCCTCTTCATACTATTTCATTATCCTTTCCCCAAATTTCAAACAACTACTATACAAGGAGTACAAGTTCACCACACAGAACACTCCAGACATCGATAAGATAGGTACTGCCATTGATATAACATCCATTGCAAATTTTGAGATTGAGGAGATTCATCAAGTTGACCCAAACTCTCCAAGTCCTTCGAATCCAAAACTGATCAATTTAGTCAGCAAAACTATCATCAACAAGATCACATTATTGAACAGAAAGAATAAGACCCTGTTCTCGTTTTACGCTAAGAAAGAGGACTCGCTGGTCTGGCTGGATGGTTTGAATTTATTGATTGGTAACTTCGATCACTTGTCGAACGAGCTGAGAAGTGAATTGAATCATCTTTATGAGATCAGAAAAACGGTGCAGTTGTTGAACTTTGACGTACTCAGTCACGAAGAGAGTTTGGTAAAGAAGCTGAATGAGGACGAGTTGAAGAACTTGAATGATTTGAAATACTTGGAAAGCTTGAGTAGTGGGTTCTATTATACCTGAGGAAGCGAAGGGGGGAATTTCTACTCGAAATCACTTTTTAAATAAGCAATAGATAGTATACATTCCCTCGCTTATTACATACATCTTTGTGCGTACTGTCAATCTAGTTTCTAGTTCCACTGTAAAGATGGACAATATCCGGGTAACCCCTTGAACCAGGTTGTCGAGTAATATCTATCCAGCCAATTTGACATAAAATGGACTTCTAAACGTGCAAGTTCTGATGCAAAGACACATTTCCACTGTAGACATCCGAATCCCCCTCTTTTCTTACCGCGTTGGCGAAGAATCCTCATTTTTTTGGACTTCACATTGTCCAATTTAACAGTTGCACTCAAACAGCCCGGAAAAAGTGCACATAAACAAACAATGGCACTTGAAGTTCCACCAAAACATCCTTGCAATACTTAGCACATTACATCAAACCCACTCTCGTCCTACATCAGCATACACACTCAGGCCATCTGATCCCCTTCCACCATGCTAATAAAGCGCAGGCTTAGCAAATTCAACTTTCTTCTGTTGCTCATCACTGTTTTCACAATCTTCTACGTACTCTTGACTCCTAATCAACAATACAAGCGACTCGTCACACTGAGTAAGCAGCATCTGGAGCCACTGCGAAAGAAGGTGAATCCACAGAGAGAGAGTGCAGCGTTTGTGACCATCGCAGGGAATGAGGATCTGTACTTGCTGCTGGATACGATCCGGTCAGTTGAGGACCGGTTCAACAAGAACTACCACTATGACTGGGTATTTTTGAATCACAAGGAGAAAGAAGTGGATGGATTTTCAAAGGAATTCAAAAGATTAGTGGGGAATATTGTCAGTGGTAAGTGCAAGTTCGGTAACCTGGGGCCTAAAGAATGGTCCGTACCTGTCGGGATTGAGAGGAAGAAGCTGGTAAGACCAAGAACTAAAGATGAGAGGGATTTCTACCGTAGCCCGATGAAGAACTCCAGAATCACAAGCTACAGACACTGGAATAGATTCTTTGCTGGTCTACTGCAAAGTAATGTCTTGTTAAATGAGTATCGTTACTATTGGAAGATCGAAACAATGAGTACCATTCTATGCGATGTTAATGAGGATCCGTTCAAGTTTATGAGAGCCAATAATATAAAGTTTGGTTTCGGCTCTGCTGTTAATCGTTACTTAAATGAAGGGCAGTATGAGGATCAATTGTGGGACTGGACAAACGAATACATCAAGGAGAATCAACTGACATTGGGCGTGAATAATCTACTAAACTTTATCTCGGATGATGTTGGTCAATCTTTGAATAGGTGTCAGTTCCTAGCATCATTCGAAATAGGGGAATTATCATTTTTCAGATCTGACGAGTTTCAAAACTACTTTAAATACTTGGAATCCAAGAATGCCTTTTATTATTCATCAATATCCCATGACTTGGTTCATACTCTTGCGACTTCATTGTTCTTGAGAAAAGATCAAGTTCATCATTTTGACTTTGGCTTCAAAAAATCGAAATACTTGAGCTGTCCCAGTGATCCAGTCGTACGAAAAGAGAATAAATGCATGTGTAATACTAACTTACAACAAAACACTTGGTCTAGGGACTTGCAATGTTTGAAGAAATACTATAGTGCTCAAGGGTTGGAATTTGTCACAGACTCTGAACCGGTTACCTTCCAGAGTGAAGTCCCACAGAATGAACCAACAGTAGTTCAAATGCAAAATGTCCAAGCAGGGCCTGATGACATAGAAGATACACTTGAAGATAATAAAAATGATATACAATTGGTAAAGATTAGCGATGTTGAGGATCCGACAAGAAACGAAGGAGAAGAAGGAGTCGAAGATGTTGCTCAAATTAGTCAAGAGAAAGAAGACAATGTCAATTTAATTCAAGTAGAGCAAGTGGAGAAAACTAAAGAGGATACAAATGAAGGTGCACAAGACCTCACTTCAGATAATGACAATGCTAAAAGAGAGAGTGATGCAATTCTAGAAGGTCATGGAGAAGATGGGAAGCAAGATCAACCCCAGAAGGAAGTACTACTTGAGGAGAAAACCATAGATGAAAGTGAAGAGAGGCAAGAAGAAGGTAAGAGTGATATAAATATAGAACCGGTCAGTCATATCAACGATGGAGAGAATGGACAGGATATTAACGAAGAAGTGCGAAAAGATCATGTCGGTGATTCTGAAGGGGAAGACACGAATGAAGCATCTAGTATAAACGATTTCAAAGAAGTCGTGGAAGAAAGTACGGAACATAGTACTAATGAAAGCACAAAAGAAATTACAGAAGAAGGTACGAAAGAGGGTCAGGAAGAAGGTCACAAAGAAGATCAGGAAGAGGTTACCGATGAAAAAAGTAGCAATAGCATCACAGAAAGTGCTAAAGAAGAAGAACAAAATGCTTCCAATGAGACTAATGGGACAACAGGTGAGACAGGCAATGATAGTGCTGAAAGTATCCCAGAAAACGGTATAGAAGAGATTGCTTCAGACAGCACAGATGATAAGCCTGCTCAAAGTCAGGACGATCATGGGACAAAAGTGTATGTACTGTCAGCTCAAAATTCCGAGGACAATGCCCAGAATTCTGAGGACCTTGATGATGGTGTACTTTTTATGAATGGTCTATAGAATATTAAGTACAACAATATTAATTATAAGATACGATCTAAGATATTTATTTTCTCTTTAGTTTCTTCGATTGAGATTTAGGCTTTTGTTTCTTATATGCTCTTTCTTGATCCTCCACTCTGTCATTCTTAGTCTTTTTATAAATTCTATTTCCAAAATCTTCTTTGGCTTCAGTTTGTTTTCTCTTTTTACTGTTCAACTTTTGTTTCTGTTTCTCCTTGTTCAAAGCTTTCAACTTTGGAGTTTCCTTCTTTTCACTTTCTTTCTCAAACCAAGTTCTTCTTGGTCTTGATTGAATTTCTTCTTTGTACCTTAACATGTTTTCACCTTTACGTAATTGCATTTCTGCGTTTAAGATTTCTTTCTCTGTCTTTTCTTCAACCAAGATCTCTTCAACAGTTTCCTGTTTAACTTCAACAACTTTATTGATCTCCTCCACTTGTTTCCAATCAACTTCACGACCTATAACCTTACCATTACCGGTTTTGTTATCAGCTGCACTTTTAATGGCCTCTTTCACAATATTTCTGTCTGAACTTCTTTCTCCAACAAATGATATGGACTTACCTTCACGACCAGCTCTGGCAGTACGACCAACTCTATGTAGATAGATCTCGAAGTTCTTTGGCATGTCAAAGTTAATAACAACCTCAATCTTTGGAATATCCAAACCTCTCGAAGCCAAATCTGTACATATCAATATAGGAACTGTCAAGTTCTTGAAGTTATTTATAGAGGTCAAACGTTGTTCTTGTGTTAAAGACCCATGTAATTCTGAAACTTTCAGACCCAGTAAACCAAGAATGATTCTTAGCTTATGTGCTTGTTCTTTTCTTGCAACGAATATGACAATTCTTTGGTCTTTTGTGAAGTTTTTTACAATGTTAAATAGAACAGATGGCTTCAAATGCTCTCTCTTTCTGATACGGATGAATTCTTGGACTAAACCGGTAGCAGCTTGTTTTGGAGGATCTATCATGATTTTAATAGGTCTGTTCAAAGATAATTGGATCAAATCTTTGATTTTTGAGTTCATCGTGGCTGAAAATAGAAGAGTTTGTCTTTTGGCTGGTAGAATATCCAAGATCTCAGTCAATTCTTTCTGGAAACCTTCTTCCAACATTCTATCAGCTTCATCAATGATTAGAATTTCAACGCTATCAACGTTGAAACTAGGAGAATTTCTAATATGATCAATTATTCTACCAGGAGTAGCGATGACAACATCCGGTCTCTGTTTCAATTCTTGTTCTTGTTGTCTCAAATTCAAACCACCAACTGCCAAACCGAAACTTAGACCATTAACAAACTTACCAATTCTCTTACCCACATCATGGACTTGGATTGCCAATTCTCTCGTAGGTGTTAAAACAACGACTCTAATAGATGCTATTTTAGAAGGCTTGTATAATAATCTTTCAATCACAGGGATCATGTAAGCTGCAGTTTTACCAGAACCTGTAACAGCACCGGCAATTATATCTTTACCCAGCAAAGCGATTGGGATAGTCGCACTTTGAATAGGAGATGGTTTGGTATACCCTAAGGATGAAAGCCCTTTTAACACAGGTCTTGAAAGATCTAGAGAGTTGAACGTCTTGTGGATTTGCTTTTTGGCTTCTTCTCCTTCTTCGATAGGAGCATAGAATTTGGCCATCTCCTCCGGTGAGTCTTCCTCTTCACCATCTGGTACATCTGATCCACCTTCTTCCTGCTTTAGCTCTTTCGCAGTTTCATCTTTCTCTTTTGCTTCTTCTTCCTCATCATCTCCACTCTCATCTTCCTCCTCTTCTGATTCCTCCACAGTCGATTTATTGCTGGAGGCACCCATACCGAAACCATCCATGGCCAAGTCATCATCATCTTCGTCGTCTTTATTGCTTCCTTCTTCTTCGTCATCGTCATCTTCATCATCTTCAGCTCCAACTAATTGCCCAAGACCACCCTTTCTTCTAATGATGCTATCTAAATCGACCTCTTTTCTAGCTTCGTCTTTCTCGTCACCTTTGAAATCCCAACCTTCAAAGTCCATAGCGATCTCATCGCCTTCTGTTTCAAAATGGAAATCAAGGTTCAGGTCCTTTTTCTTGTCTTCATCGTCTTCCTCTTCTCCTGCTCCCTTTTGATTGTTCTTCTTCTTGTTCTTCTTCTTGTTCTTTAGAGGTTTCTCAACTGCAGGCACCACAACCTCTTCATCTGAGTCTAAGTCTGGGATGTCATCCTCACTATCGCTGATGGTAGGAACAAAGTCGTCGAATTTACCCATGCTGTGCTTCTTGTTTGAAATAGATGGCTACAACTCAGTCTGCCTTTCCTTCTCTTTCCTCTCTTTAGTTAAATTTTTCCCTCCAAGCTCATCTCAAAATTTTTTTTATTTACTTTTCGGTATGGGCCACAACTAGTCAATAGTCGCGAAAAGGCTTTCTTATTTAATTAGTTATTACTCTTTTAAGAAGAACAATGGAGAACATAGATAAAATGGCTATAAGTCGGGTATATACAGACGTATGCGTTGAGATGGGTGAGAGCTAATGCTGATTCTATAGTTGTAAGAAGCTTTCTAAGCCAGAGTTGGACAATCCTGCCTCTATGAGTGTCTCATAAAAACTCGTATCTAGTAATGAGTTATCCTGGGAAAGAAGACTGCTTTGAAGAGGGTCTGAGTCAATTGGGTTGTTTCCATTGAATGATTCCTGAGGATAAACAGGGGTTGGCTTATAAGCGCCTGCTGAATATAATGAATAGGAAGATACGATTGAGGAATCAGATGAAGTGCCCAAAGCATCATAACTGCAGTCCTGAGAAGGCAACCCAGGTGAGAGAAACTCTAGGATATTGTCTTGCAAGATCTCTTCTAAAGGATCGGGTTGTTGGGTTGAATCTATTTGCTGAGTGATAGGTAATAATCCCTCTTGGTAGCCAGGAACCTGTATCGTTTGCTGAACAATAGGTAGTAATTGTTGTATTGATGGTGACACTGATTTGCTTCTGTTGCTTGGTGTGGAACTTATTGTTGGCTTTGAAACTCTTCCTCTAGACTTTGATAATCCTGATGACTGTGCTTTATTGTTGGGAAGTGAACGCTTTCCAATATCACTACCATCAAGCTTGATACCGTTACCAGAAGCATACTCCGAAGTATAGATACGGGTTGGATCAGAAGCGGATTTTGGAAGCTCACTAAGATCATTACAAGTAATGATTTGACCATCTGGTTTTCTCATCAAAATTGATGATGGAACCAAATAACAGTTTCTGCTGATGCTAGAACAACAAACACGATTGCACTGAAAACCGAAGAGGGTTTCGTTGTTTGGACATCTTGGATTGCCCTCAGCAGAGACCTCAGCAGCAATTAAAATGGTCTTATCTGCTGTACGCTTCTCACCTTTGGTTGGTCTACCTCTATCAATAATTAGGCATACGGTGCCATTCGTAATCTTGTTGAAATGGGTACATAATTTTGATCTATGACCTCTTGTACAAGAAGTGCAAGCAAATTTCAAGTTTTCGGTAAATAATGTCATTATTGTCTTGGTAAAGTCTTTAAGAATCAACTGGGATAGATAAAAGAAATAAGGAAGTGAATATTGATGAATTGGGCTTTTTTATAATCACTTTCTCTCAACAGAAAACAACTATCCCATTGATTGAGATGTTTGGAAATATGGTTTCAAAGTTACCCATTTCATAAGCTATCACTACAGCATCGGCTTGTTATTGAATAAATGCAAGTTAAATGCAGGGAAAGGAAAAGAAATGCTTAATTTTGATAGGTATTGTGTAATTTAAGCTTGATTAAAGTTTGCACTTAAATTAACTGTATGTTCCATGGCTTCATAACCAATGTGTTGCTCAAAAGTGATGCTTCTGATCTGAGAGAAGTTAGCGGAGACAGTTACAGATCAGTGCGAGTCAGATCAGTGCTCATTGGTGCTCGGTATCAGGTAATTACTTTTGTAGCACTAGAACAAACAGATACAGGACAGATTCACTGGTGGAACAAACTTTGTGCGATGAGATTAAGATCTCACTTAGAGGCGTCACCTTGCAGCTCGATGGATTCAAATGCTCACATTTCGAAAATCGAGTGGCAAGTAAAGCTGGATCTCGAGCTTCGGGACAGAATAAGCTTTACTCTTCTCGATGGATACTTCGAGAACAACTAATATACAGCTGTAGACAGACAGACGATCTGACGCTAATAACTATTATGATTATATAAGCATTTAGAATAAACTGGAGATTTACAAGAGTTTCTTCGCGAATACTTTGAGACTTGGAGAGGACCTGGAACCAACCTCAAAGAGGGACTCTGAATAGTTATGGAGCGAATGTTTTGAATGTTTCGCCGTAATCTCTGTTCTATCACTTTCAGTAACCACGTTCTGCGCAGTAGAATTTATGGGGAAGGTTATCGATTCCTTGTAAAGACTCTTTGTCAGGCGACAGTTGTAGTCATGATCTTCATCAATGACAGAAAATCGTATGTACGGGCTGGGCTCAATTGAAAGGGTCAGCGATGCATACAAAAGCAGTGCCAGTAGTTTGAGCACTGGGAAGATATCATTCAATACAAGACGAGAGAAACTGCCCTGACGAGGGAACACCGAGCTCCCAACTGAACATAAACCTGCGTTTAGCTCTGACTGGATTGGAGTTTTTCTCTGCACACCTGAAAAACGTGTTGTCAAATGAACCACTAACAACACAAAGCTCTTCAGAGACACCGAAAGGCCAATAATCGAGGCTCATCGGGGCCCATCCACGACACTGAATACAATCCCAATCATTTTATAGCCAATCACAGCCTTTGTTTTCGCACTTTGTCACACGGGGAGCGTTCATACATGCGTGCGAAATTGTTCACTAGTTGATCTCTTTGAGCCAGGGAAAGGGTTTTGGGAGAACTATATAAACTGCTACACTTTCCAAAATTATCTGTTTACTGTATTCATAGTCATAGACCCTTAGATCGATCAAGATGCAGTTTGCTATCACCATTTTGGCTCTAATTGCCTCCGCAGTTCTTAGTGCCGCGAGCACAAAACCATACCAACAAGAAACTCTTGACCAATACAATGTCTTGAGATTCTTGGGTACTGCCTCGCCATATGTGGCGCATCCAGGATACGGTATCACCAGAGATGCTCCTTATGGCTGTCAAGTCTCGCAGGCCCATGTCTTATCAAGGCATGGTGAAAGATATCCAACCAAAAGCAAAGGAACCTCAATTGCTTCCAAATTGGAAAGAATCAGAAACTTGACAAGCGAAGATATTACTGGTCCTTTGGCCTTTTTAGCGGACTATGAGTTCGTTGGTTTAGATTCTGAGAGATATGATAGTGAGACTAATCGTGGTCCTTACTCTGGATTGGCTGACATGTACGCTTTCGGTGCTTTATTTAGAGACCGTTACAATGACTTGTATGAATCCATCGAAGATAAGGAAAACTTCAAGTTCTACAGCGCTTCTCAAGAAAGAGTTGTCGTCTCTGCTTTCAAGTTTGCTGAAGGGTTCTTGGGCTCAAGTGTAAATAAGTCCTCAGTTGTTGTTATCGATGAAGACGATGATTCTCTAGGTGCCAATTCTTTGACTCCATCTACTTCATGTCTCGCGTATAATACTTCTATCAATGATGAGTTCATTAAGGGCTATTCAGACTCTTTCAAGAAAAATATAGCTACTAGATTTAATGATCTCTCACCAGAATTGAACATCACGAAGAAGGAAGTCGGTGCTCTACTACAATATGCCGGATTTGACTTGAACGTTGCTGGTTTAACTGACATTGTTGAACTATTCACAACCTCTGAGCTATTAGCCAATGCTTATTCCAATGATCTGGATTACTATTATAACAAAGGACCAGGTAACAACTTGAGTGCTATCAATGGATTTCCATACGTTGATGCTGTCCTGAACCTAACTAAAGATGACGAAATCAAGTTAACCATCTCATTTGCTCACGATAGTGACTTGTTTCCAATCTATACCCTTTTGGGTTTATTCGATGGTGATTTACCTCTTGAATACATTGATTTCAATGCTCTATGGAAAACTTCCAACTTGGCTCCAATGGGCGGTCATGTCATCTTTGAGAGACTAGAATGTGAAGATGAAGAATCAGTCTTCTTAAGAGTTGTTGTCAATGATGCTGTCGTTCCGATTCCGGGCTTGAGTGACGGTCCAGGATTCTCAGCTGCCGTTGAAGATGTGGAAGCTTTCATTGTAGAAAAATTGGATGGTAGATCATACGCTGAAGACTGTGATCTAAAAGAGGGCGCACCTACCAGTTTGAGCTTCTTCTGGGAGAACTAGGTACCCTCTATACATTATATTTCATTCATGTGATACCTGATGCAGGTACGTTTATTTCTTTGTACTTGCATATAAAAATAAAGATAGAAACTGGTTTATTAAGTTACTGTAAAGAGTATATGTGCCATAGCAATGCTCATGCGAGCTGTTATCTCAATCTCTTGATGTGATAGTTCTGCGAAATGGATCCAGCTAAAACTTGAGAATAACTAGCTATTCTATCTAGAACGATATCTTGATACTGAAATAATTTCAGTACTGGAATACCATAATTTCAGTGAAATTATTTCACTGAAATTCACTGAAATTGTGGTATTCCAATGGTTTACAGTGAAATGCCTGATGCTCTGAGATGAAATTAATGCATAGTCCAGTTTGATCTGTCTTTGTCTTAAGTTCCACACTCCAAGCCAGAAAAAAAACAAAAACAAACAGACCAACCCAGTTCAGTAAGCAGCACCCATCTTGCTTGTGTTCTTGAAAGAGAAGATGGACACGATAACCTCTCTCCAGTCTGTGCAGACGATCTCGTCCAACCTCCACGACTCATACGACTATCTCGCCAAAGTCATCATCGTTGGCTCATCGGGAACAGGCAAAACCTGTCTGCTGCATAGATCCATCAAGAATGACTTCAACAACAACGCAGCGCAGACCATCGGCGTCGAGTTCAGCTCCAAGATCATAGTTTTGGACGAGGTCTCTTTGAAGCTCCAGCTCTGGGACACTGCTGGCCAGGAACGTTTTAGATCACTGACGCGGAACTATTATAGAGGGAGTGCTGGGGTGATATTGGTGTTTGATCTGACACAGAGGAAAACGCTGGATGATCTCGGAGAATTCCTACAGGACGTACAGGCATTGACGAATAAAGCTTCTCTAGTGCTGGTTGGGAATAAGTCAGATCTGCTTAAAGATACAGATCCAACGGCGATAGTACGAGATGAGCATGTTTTGGAATTCAAGTCAAAATACAACATTGAAGAAGTCCCTTTCATAAAGGCTTCTTCGATGAATGGAGAGAATACTTGGGACATATTTAACGTTGTGTCGCAATCGATATTAACAAAGATTGAGTTAGGTATCATAGATCCAGAGATACAAAGCTTTGGTGTTCAGTATGGGGAGGTACCAAACTGGAATGTGTCAATTGCGAGTAGACCAGATTTCATGCATGGCTCAAGACTAATAAGGAGGAAGGCAACAACTTTATCATTGGTAGATAAGAACTTGAACCAGGGTTCTAGTAAATGCTACTGTTAGAATTTTTCTATGAAAATTAGAGAAACAAATCAAATCAATTATTCATGACATTAATGCTTCACATGATCTCTATACAACAATTCTGCGAGTCCGATTTTAGTCATTCGTAACATCATTCAACTCAATGCCATCTCTCCCAACACCGCCTAGCTCTGGATCAACGATTCCCTCAAAGAAAGTATCTCTTAATTCTTTCCATCTAGTCGACCACGTACCCAAACTTACCAACAACACACAACTGGCGAGCTGTACAGCCCACCAGATGAGATTATCGGGGAAACTCCCACTGTATATCCAGACGACTACCAAGTTCACCAAGTGTATCGTTATCGCAAAGTCCCATGCAAGTTTACTTCTACCAACGATGATTGTCATGAATAGTACACAGATGAAGGAATCCAATAGCCAAAGCCCAATCATGGTCCATCCCAACGTGTTCTCCAGTGACACCAAATGCCATGAGAAGACCCATTCGAACGAGAACTTCTGTCCAATAAGCAATGCAAGCGAGTAGCTGAGGGCTATTGCTGTGATGTAGTACACTACCTGAAGGATAACAATCTGTATGAGAATTGTTTTAGGTGTCAGGGAATTTGGCCCGCTGTTGAAGCTCGGTAGCAGCTGGTATTGTGCCCTTGTCACTGCAGACAGCCAAGTTCTCACGGTGCTAATCATCAATTCTTCCTTTGCGGTGGTGAACGCCTCAGTTTCTCAGATCTTTTGTTTTATGAGATGTTTTTGAATTGGTTTTCAGTTCTGTTCGATCCGGTCGGTTCGTGTTGTTTGTGGTTTTTTTTTTTTTTTTTTTTTCCAGTTGACTAATGTTCATTCAAATTCTATACATATATCCGCGATTTAATTTTGACTAATACTTATTTATCTTGTAATTTGACTAATAACTGGTTATCTTATCTTGTGTCTCTGTTTCCTATTCAACGTCTCATCAGTTGTGATGGTGCGTAGTATTCAAACTCGTTGTTTCTTGTGATTCTTAGTTGTTGAATGATATATTTAAAATCTTTTAGTTTGTAAGATTTAATTTTGATAGAGCTGTATCTTCTATTTTTTCTACTGTTCCAGATGAGTTCTATGAAATCATTTAACTCCCATAGTCTTTCTTTGGTATGTGCTAGTGGTAGTATCAGTTGGTCATATCTGATTGGTGGCGCGTGTGGTTTGAATGATTGCCAAATTTCTTGAGACATCTGGTTTGTTTGTTTGTTTGTTTTTGTTTGAATCAGCTGACGTAATCATATATCTACAGATGGTTATGGTAAGTAAATGCTAGATTCAAATAAGATAGGAACCAATTATTTCTCATAGTAGAGCTACAACCTCGTTAATAGAATGCAACGATCGTGGGGCTATTTATAAACAAGAGAAAAGTAGCCTTTAACATCTGGTCATAGCATTAACAGTGTAACAAAATGAAGTCGAAGATTCTTGAAACTATCGTGTGAAAAACAGTTGTTATTTGATCAGGTCAATATTCTTGGTCTTATATTCATATATCAATAGTTCTTCGGTTATTAGGAGTTTTTAATAGTAACTGCTAGGTAATTAATCTATGATTTTACCTGATATTTTCCAGTACTTATTTGATTTATTGACAGTTTTGATTGATAGTGCTATTATCTTGACATCGAGTTTCTCAACGAATGCAAATGTGCAATAATTTTTTGTCTCCAGTTCGAATAGTGTCCGGATGGGTTGTTCACTGATTAGTGAGGGTAGTCTCGCAATACGTAGAAAGAAACAAAGAAAGTCGCTTGATATGAATATTCAGAATCGATCGAAGATAGCAGTTGGTTCTTGTTAGAAGACTTCAAAGACAATTTATAGGTTCAGTGATTTGTTCTCTTGTGGATTGTTCGTGTAGATATGTAGTTGTTGAGTTGTATCATCAAAACAGAAAAGAGCCTCATCAGTTAATATCGTATCAAACAACTGATCAATCGTCTCGTTTTTCCAATCGAAGAAATCAAAATTGGAATCTTCTTGAGTGGTGGAGGAGTTAGGTGTGTACTCATTGATGCCAGAAGTACTCACCGGAGTGTACACTGGTAGGCCTGAAGAAAGGTTTGTATCTGATGTATCTGAAGGTGCAAGGAGATTATTCAGGGATATTTTATACTTCTGATTCGTTAAGTCTAGTGGAGCAGAATTTTTCAATAACTCTTCCTCTTTTGAGGTATTCGGATCAACCTTTTCTGAATTGGATTTATGCTCATAGCTTATATTTGCTTTAGCACCAGTTACTGAATCTAAGCTCTCCTTGGGTAAGCTTTTTTGCAGCACAATGTTGAAATATTTGTATAGTGAGATAACGGCATGGAGGCAGAAAGTCATGCTGAAAACTTTACCAAACGACTGATTGTTCAGTTGAAGCATATACTTACAAGCTAGTGTGATTAGCCCATGGATGAAACGTGGGTTTTTAAACAGTTTGTTTAACTTCGCCTCAGGATCACAGATGCTTAAACTCTCAATGTCATCAACAGATAGTGATAAATCTAATGTGGAAATCTCTGAAAAGTTAACACCTGGTCCATCCATGCAACTCAAACCGTGAAAAAAGTATTGGAAAAGAGCACAATGTGTCTCTAGGAGAATGATACTAGACAATGCAGTAAAAGAAGTTGAAATTTCAACGATGTTGTACAATCGCGCTTTTGAACCATTTTCAGCTTTCTTAGCGACTGTCTTACACCAAGAGTTCAATCTTAACAGAAGTTCGATGAGATGAGTAACAGCTAAAAGGCCAAATTTCAGATCTCCATTGAAAAAAATTTGCCGGTCTTCATCATCCTCAGCTGAACCAACGTATAGGATCTCATACAGCATATGCAGAACGTAAATAGCATTAATTTTATCCTCCATAGCGCCGATATCTTGGAATGACGACATGAACTTCTCCACAGTCTTTGCATTTCGAACAGAACTTGAAAATTTAAACAGTTCACCATCATTATAACTCTCCAATTTTCGAATCACCTCACGAATATCACTTTGTTTACAATGACCAACTTTTGATAATAGTCTGTTGGCCTCTCTCATTATCAAGGTCAAGTCGTCCTCTAAAGATCCAAAATGAATAGTTGACTGATCAACATAAGAATCCTCGATGGATAATGGGGCGCCAATATAAAATGAAACAATAGCATCTTGCTTGAAGAGATACCTCCAAATGGTCTTCAGTTTTGTTCTGACCCTATCAGTCTCATGAGAATATAACTCATCGATGTTTCTGTTCAATCCAATTAATATAGCCATGTTGATAGTAGTCTTGAACAACAGTGAGACATTACTACCATCACCAAAATCATCTTCACTAGGATTTATCTTTTTGACTTCTCTTAGAAAGATCAACGCTTGCAGCGCAGGAATTGTTGGTTTAGCTAAATATTTAGAGTAATCTAGTAATCTCTCCGCATAACGAGTAATATAATCTCTAGAGTCAATATTGGAGTCAGCATAGGTACTATTCAGGGTCAAGATAACGAACTTCAAACAGAGCAAGAGGACTGCCACTTTTCCATAATCTAGAACTTTGTTTGTGACAACAATCTTGAAGGAATTATCGTTCGTATCCTTGATGAACAGACGACCGAAATCTTTGATTAACTCAGCAGGGTCGACAATATTAATAGTATGATTCCAATAACTATTCAAGAAAGTCTCCAAATAGCTTTCAAGTGTCTCATAGTCAGGTAAGTATGCAGCTATTTTTGCCAACAACTCCTCAGGGGAGGATGCTTGTATATCGCCATAGGAAGTACCATGATCAAAGTTGAGACTTCTTTCAATGTTCCATTCATTTCTCGCATTTCCCACATACTTCTTAGCAGCGTCAATCAGTTCCTTATTCTTAGTATCGGTATCTAACAGAGCCCTCCAGCTCGTTGAGCCATTATAGGTTGTCCTGTGTTCTCTGACACTTAAGCTTTCAACCAGTCTTGTCGTCTTATCTTCTGGACCTGCAGAGGAATCACTCGCAGGGAAAACACTCCTAGTCAGCTGCTCTAACTCCTTTTTGAGTCTTTTATTCTCTTCCTCCAAAAGCAGTATGGTCTGTTTCGAGTCTGTTGAGGTTTTGATGGTTGGAATGAAAGGTGATTCGTCGTATACACAAAGATAGGAAGGGATATGTTTTTTGACGCAGGAGGAGCATGGCCTACCTTGGTCACATTTCACTTTTCTTGCTTTGCAAGAGGTACATGTGTAGCTAACTCTCTTTCTTTTCTTTATTTGGGGGATCCCATCTTGTTTCTCCAGTCTGTCAGTAATGCTCATCAGAATTAAGCACTCCTTGTATACGTAAACTACAAGTACGTAGTTTCACCAGTGAATCAGCTTTATTGCAGGGTTAACAACCTCAAGTATGAGAAAAGTGTCTGCGGAGTTAGACCTGACTTTGACAATAAGACTTCAAAGTGCTGTTATATATCCGGTGGGAGTGTACAGGCTATCGAGAGTATTTCGAGCAACCAAAAATAGGCACAGCTGGCAACGATTAGAGCAGAGAGGCTGTGTGAAAACTTTCAATGTCTGGATTCGTTTTGATAATTTTTCTGTTGATGAAACTGTTAAATCTTTCTTTCTTTGGGAGCTGGTGTTTTGGTGATTGAGAACAGGACAACATGTCGGGCATTACCGGCCCAAACTTCCGTATTGGGCTTCCCTTAACCCCAGCTATGCCCGAACCGCGAAAATAGTAAAACAAAACATCTTTTAAAGGAGGGTAACGGAAAATAGTCTATCGGGTTTCGCGAATGTTTCCTGAGAAAGCCAAAACAAGTAACGAAAAATGAAGTCGTAGACCTGTGCAGAGTGATTGGAGAGCTGCAGCGGAGTGGAGAACGTTGCAATTGGTGGATTGAGCGGACAGCCATTTCAGAAGGACGTTGGATACAGAAGGCATGGCTAAGTCAAAGAAAAAGTCGAAGGAGAGGAACTCGAAGAGGCCCGAAGTGAACAGCAGTGTACAAGAGAACCAAGACGCACAGAAAGATCAAATAGAGGCTGAGACTCAACACAATGAAGTACTGGAAAATCCTCAAGATAATACGCTCAATGAGGTTACAGATTCGAAAGGGGAAGAAGTGGAACAACAACAACAAGAAGAAGCTACTGAACTAGTCGCCCTTGAGCAGAAGGACGACGGTGAGGTCGAGGTAGAGGTCGAGGTAGAGCACCCAACTCCCAATGATCAACCAGGCCTTGGTGAACAGAATCTGGAAACTACACTTGAACAGCAGCAAGATATCGATAAGGAACAAGTTGCAAGATCAATTTCGCCTACTACCACTGCATCCCAAACTGGTCCTGTTCCAAAAAAGAGATTAACATTGCAAGAGAGATTGGCTCTTGCTGCAAAAGCTGGTAAATCAAAAAGATCAGTATCTGGAAAGGCATCAACTACGCATAGAGTTGACTCTACGACACCAGAGCCCTCTCAATTCTCTCCTATAGGGAGTGCAAGAGAATCTATTGATATTATAAGGACCGTTTCACCTTCTTCGGGCCCACAAAACATCAATGAAACGACGAAAGAGTCACTTTCGACTACCAGAGATGCCTCAATTGATATTCCTCAAGTTGAGCAACCACGTCTATTCCCACAGAACTTCAAAGAGCTGCCTCAAGATGAACTATGGAAGATCATAACAGAAGCAGAAACTAAATTTCTAAATGTGGAGTTCAAGAACAAATCTTTGGCTGAGGAGAAACACAGCTTACAAGAAAAGATTAAAAACCTAAGCTCTTCAACGAACACAATAGTCCAAAAGTCGAACTCGCACTATGAGCAATTACTGAAGGAGAAGAAAGAGGAAATCGCTTTGTTATTGAAGGAAGGTGAGGAGTTGTCAATAAAAGAGTTGAAATATAGTAACACGATCAAGAAATTGAAGGCAAAGGAATCTGATAATAACTCCGAGATTAAAGACTTATCGAACAAGGTATCAACTTTGGAGTTTGAGAAAAGAGAACTAAAAGAGTCTTTGAAAAGGGCCCAAGAAGCAGAGAAACAAGCAATACTGAACTCAAAAACATTCAAGATTCAACTTGAGCATGAAAAGGAGTCATTGAAGGAGGAAATCTCAAGAGGCCAACAGCTATCATCCAAGATTGAGGAACTCAGTCAAATGTTGGTCCAGGAGAAGAATACCTTCACCAAAGAGATTAACGATCTGAAGAGACAAGTAGAGAAAGAAAATCAAAAGTTTTTGGTTTCAAAACAGGAATATTCAAGAGAGGTTTCAAGATTAGAGGAAAAAATTGAGCAGTTGAGATACCAAGCTGAGAATGCACAAGCCAAAACTACAACTAATGATGACGGATATGCAAAGCTACTAAGACAATATGATGTCTTGCAAGCTCAGTACACTTCTGCAACTGAAAACTGGCAAAGTATTGAAGCTACTTTAGGAGCGCAAATAAACTCATTTGACTTGAAGAATACGGCTCTAAAAGATCAATTGGCAAAAAGTGAATCGAAGGTGGAAATTTTGTCACAGGATTTATCATCCAAAATTAATCATATCAACGAGCTACAGCAAAATATTGATAATTTGACTTCTTTGAATTCAAAGCTTGAGAAAAGACTCAAAGCATTGGAAACCACCTTGTCAGAGACAGAGGAAACTTTAGAAGATAAGGAACTAAAATTTAAACAAGAAAAAACAGCATTAGAGTTCAGAATCCAAACTTTGGAGAAACAATCAAAAAGTAATATTATTACTCAACAATTGCCTATATCTGACTATCCAAGTTCTCCTGTTGCTTCAAGAAATCCTTCATTCACTTCTTTCAAGCTCAATAAGGACATTAGCTTTGGTGAATCTTCAACAACTCCATCACAAAGTCGTAAACAATCAGCATTCTTCCAGGGTAGTGGAAATGGGTCATTTACGGAGGAACCTGATGATAATTATTCGGATTTCGGTGATAATGATACTGTGAACTCCCCTGTTTCGCAAGTCTATGGCTCAAAGTATGAAACTGGCTCATCTGCTGCTATTGGTGGTGGATCTGTCCAATTGTTAGGCAAGATGAGTAGTCAGGTCCGTCGTTTAGAGATTGAAGCAGCATCACTAAGAGAAGAATTGGCCAAGCTCAATGACGACAAAAGGGCTGCAAATGAGGAAATCGTTAGATTAATGAAAGATAATGAAGAAGTACAGAACTATAAGTCCACGATTGCCGAATTGGAGAAAAAAGTTGAAGTTTATTCAAAACGTCATGAGAAGACTTTAGAAATTCTAGGTGAGAAATCTGAGCAAGTCGAGGAACTAAAAGCTGATGTCCAGGATTTGAAAGATTTGTGTAAGTTACAAGTGCAGCAGCTTGTTGACCTACACCAAAAATGATTAATGAGATCCTTCTAAGAACGACTGATCATAATGTAGATTTTGGTAGTCTCTACAACAAAATCTCTTTACTAGAAATGCAGAAATTTTTATTAACAATATTTTTCATCGTTTCCTTAACATCTAAAGAGATGTTAGAGAGAGTGTCTATAATACAGTAACAATAAATCATTTTTTTTGTTTTATTCGAGGTCTCCTTCGTCATCATCATCATCTTCTTCTTCGTCATTGTCACCTATGATTTCAACTTCACCTTCACTTTCACTTTCTGAGTTTCCAGCAGCTTCAATAACATCATCACCATCATCATTCTCACCATTTATATAAACGATGTTCTCCTCAGCTTTTGCAACCAAATCAGAAGGGATTTCAACTCCTTGAACATCAGTGGCACCGATTTCAGATCTTAAATTCAATTGTGATCTTAGTAGTTCTAGCTTACCTTGTAGTTTCAGCAAGTTTGGTAACTGTTTGGTTTCTTTCTTTATGGCGACTCTCAAAGGTTTTAAGTCGGAGATATCATTGATACCTTGTGTGTTTCTAATAATCAGCCATTTCAACCAAGTATTTAAGGAAGGCGATTCCGTTGGGTCAGCTTCGACTCTTGGACTCAAGATTCTGAATAATCTTAAAACCTGTCCATTGCTTAGTTTTGAAACAACATACTTGATCTTATCTTGTTCTTCGTTAGAAATCAGAACTTTCAGTAGCTCAAGTGGTATAGAGGCCTTAGCATCAATCAGAGCTAATAGCTCGTTTTCCTTTACATGATAGTTTTCTACTGATTCAAGAGCACCAGTTACAGGCTCCAACACTTTTTGAATTGTTTTAGGACTTTGTTTGCCAACGTATTGGACATCGACTTCATGTTCTAATGATAAACCTTTGGTACTAATCAACTTGAATTTTGGAACAATATCAATCCATGAAAGCAGTAACTTGGCGTTGTAGGCAATAGCATTAACAAATTTAACGTGATTTGTGTTTGTAGAGATGATTGAGCTGACTTCTGTGGATTGTCCGTGCAAAGCAGTCATAAATAGCTCGACGGTACCTTTCTTGGTAACAGCACCGACAATGTTCTCAATAATGAAAAGTGATATTACTGGACTTGATGTGTTCAATGTGAATAAAAGTTCTTGGGAAATCAATGAAAATGCAGTGATGATAGTGGAGTATGTTTTAGCAACTAGGATAATTTCATTCTTTGAAATTATTGAAGTGACAGGATCTCTTACTTTATCGTCCAAGTTTGAGAATTCTGCAAAGATCTCATTATTCGATTCATTTATCACTATGATTCTATCTCTACCACCTGATAGAACGTATCCTTGAGAGTTATACTGCAATCTATGTATACTTGATGGTTTTTTCTGGGTCTTAGGGAAAATGATGGTGTTTTGGGGTTTAGTATCACTCAAAGAATACTCTTCAGCCCTCTTCGATCCAGAAACCCAAAATGAATTAGTTGCAGATGTTATGGCATTAATCTCAATGTCAGTTACAATTTCATTGACAATGTCATTTTGGAAAGGTGAGAGTATCAGTATTTTACCTTCTTTTAGTGCAACTGCTAAGTATGATGAAATAGATTTGTTTGACTGTTTTGACCCATTTGATCCATTTGAAGACAACTTTCTCTTTGAATTTCCATTAGCAGCATTTTCTGTATAGATCCATTCAAACCCAGCGACTTCTTGGCCCTCGCTTAGTTCAAAACTGACTCGCAGAGAGTCTGATACAGTGAACTCATCTCCATCTTTCTGTATAGACGATATTGTGATCTCTTTCTTACCCAACTTTGAGACGCTCGTTGCGAAAAAAGAGGCAGTTCTGTCAAATTTACCAAAACTGTAGCTCATTATTAAGGATTCTTCGAGGATTACCACTTCTTCAAGACCAATGTACTTCTGAGAAACGAGCAACTTCTCTTCTTTTACTACTTTTTCTTTTCCTCTACAGAAATTTTAAAATTTTTCGTAATGAGAAGTGCTCGAACCAATATATTTATATAGAAGTTGATGATGAGGCAGAAAACATTGCTCATTTGGAAGAGCTTTAAACTGTTAGAACCCTTTGTTAAGTGATACGAATAGCTGGTTAAAGCTCAAGTATTTCGCTTTTCCTTTTCTTAGGACAACTTTGGCTCAAATTGACAGTGATACCTTTAGGCCTAAACCCAATTATTGACTTGAAGTCACGTGAGAACAACCACATTTACTATTATTACTATTCTTATTATGTTCTATTTATTGAGTACTTTTCGTTTATAGATCTATCACGGTTTGAAGCGTTTCCTGTTCTTCGCCACTGAGGCCACCAAATACCTGTTCGTACTTAGCAGAGTCTGTTGATTGAATGTTCAGAGCGGTTTCCTTAAATGTGTAGAAAACATTAACGCCGTCCAAAATAGTATTAGCCAACGCATCTTCAGCAACTTCGTCTTCGTCATAATCCAAATCATCTTCATCATCAAATTGACCAGAGGACTTCAACTTTCTAGCTTCCTCCGCTAAGAAATTCAGATAATCATCACCAGCTGCCGCATCAGTTTCGTCATCAACATCCTCAGTATCCC
The DNA here is from genome assembly GCA_030556525.1 of Wickerhamomyces quercuum. NCBI lineage: Eukaryota > Fungi > Ascomycota > Saccharomycetes > Phaffomycetales > Wickerhamomycetaceae > Wickerhamomyces > Wickerhamomyces quercuum. The sequence goes on from JAKTUE010000018.1 coordinate 167,124, forward strand.
ATTCATCTGTGAAATTGAGACCTGAATCCTCAGCCAACACACCGTCATATTCTTTTCTTCTCTTCTCTAGTTCTTGGATCGCATTTGGTAGCTTACCCATCAATGTGGCTAATTTATGTCCGATTTCTGGGACCAAAGATGTAATTTGTAGTTGAATGATTTCATCAGAGCTTAGTTTGATCATACTCAATAAGCCCAGAACCGAAAGCTTCATATCATAGACTCTTGTCAACTTTTCAATGTATTGGAACCAAAGCTTAAAGAATGGTAAGATGAAGTTACCTTTATGCAAGGTATTTAAGGTCAAGACTCTATGGTAAATCACCGAACTGACAACAACATTAATCATGTTTATAGCGAAAATACTGGTCATATCTTCTGTGTTAACCACACAATTGATGGTACTTGTTAAGACACCTTCAATAAATGGTTCTGCAGCGTCTTCCAAAGCTAAAATTAACTTCTGGGCAATTTCACCACCAAAACCCAGTTCATCACTTGCGCAATCATCTGAACTCAAGATGTATTTAAATAGTTGGATAACAGCGTTTGAGTAGGTTTGATTATATTTGAACTCTGCAGCACCATACACCAGAAAGTTGTTTAGAGCAGGCATCAAATCCTCAAGATATAAGATAGCAACACCACTAGTCAATGAGCTTAAAATTAATTCAAAAGCTTTCCATGCAATTGTCGAGATAGATCTCGTTAAAAAGGTTGAATTCTCAAATAACTCACCAGCCTCTCTGAAGAAATCTTCGATATTGTTTCTGAACACAAAGTCAACAACCGGGAAAAAAGTTTCTTCTAGTTTGAAGACAACCTCAGCAGAACTTTCGAAAGATAATAAAACGGTTATCATAGTGTTCAATAACCCTAAAGCAGCCATTTGTTTATCGGATAAATCATCGAAATCCCCATTTAAATCATCGGGGTCTACATTTGAAGCATCATTCAATTCTTTGGCCAATCTCAAGAACTGCTCCACTAGGTTGGTCATCAAATCGACACCAAACGGTTGTAATTGTTCGCTAAAGACCTCCACCAACTCTTGCATAACACCTGAAATTGCCTCAGCATCAATAGTATTTGATAATTCTAATAATTTCTGCATGGTCGGGACAATAACAGCACCTAAAGCTTCTTGGAACTGTGGAATCTGAACGAAGCTTTGTAAAGCCAACGCCGCTTCTAATTGCACTGGTAAATGTTCACTTTGGAAACAGCTCATGATACCACGGTATAGAGCACCAAGATAAGCATCATTGGTGAAAGTGATATCAGAGAATCTTGCAACAACTTCACAAGTTCTTGCTTTAATGAATGCATATGGGTTATCGAAATGAGGAATGATTAAAGTGGCCAAAAATTGTTCCATTTGTGAAAAATATGGTGATTTTTCACTAGTGAAGTGACCAGATAGTGTACCGATCAAACGTAATGAACCTTCTAATTTCTTAGCATCTTCAATTGATTGTGATGCTGGGTCTTTGTATTGAGTTAATAAATTAAAAGCGAATTGCAATATACTCTCTAAAGTAGTTTTCTTCTTCTTTGAGGTTAGAGTTAGCAATAATGACATAGCAGCCAGATCTGGAGAGTTGTTATCATCATACACATCGAGTTTTGTGTGGATATAGTCTTCAGGGTCATTCTCAAAGTTTTCCAAGGTGGAGTTTGAGGGGCAAAGTAATGGGAATATAAAATGAGAAACTAATAGCTCAAAATGGGCTTTAATCAATGGCCATGTTTGTTTTTGGGTGACTGAATTCTCTAGGAAACTGATCAGGTGATAAAGAGGTTCTTCACCAATCCATAACTTTTGTGAACACCATTCATCGATCTGGGTGAAGTAAAGATTCAATAATTGTGGAACGAATCTTTCCGTATAAAATTCTTTGAATTGGTTGTATTCATATCTCTTAGAAAGAGACTTTGAAGCATATCTTTGAAACAAGCGGTTTAAATTAGCGTATGCCCATTTCTTGGCTTTAACCCAAGGATGCAACCTTCTCTCGCTTTCATCTAGTTGTAGAACGCTCTGTGGTAAGTTTTTACTGATAACACCGACATGGATATTTCCCCAATTTGTGAAGCTTTCAGCAGTCTGTAATGGTTGTGGTAAATCATGATAGGTTGCATACTTGTAAGTCTTCAATACTAAGACAGTCATTTCACCAGCTTCAATACTATCTTCTTTTAATAAAGTTTCCGCAACCTGAATTAATGTTGGGAAATGACTAACAATCAAAGAATCAAGCTCGGGTCTTTCATCATTAGTTATCCACCTATATGATGAAGCAATTTCTGCAAAGCATAGCAAACCAGTGTAGGCGGCATCTAAATTTTGGGTATATAGCAGCTGAAGAGCAGTATCTACCAAGGAAGGCCATTGTTTAGGATAATCCGTCTTTATGATGGAGTTCAAGACAGGAACCAATTGTTTTCTTAACTTCGGCTGTAAACTGACAAGAGTACTTAGTAGACGGTCTCTGATGATTGGTTTTTCATCGTTATCAATTTTCTGGTCGTCGGATTCATTGAAGTCATCATTCCAGTGGCGAACGATTCTATTCTTGAAGAAGACAGCAGAAGCAGTCTTGATGGCGGGATTTATACTAGAGTTCGAGAGAATGTCCAAACAGGCGCCCAAGAACCCAATATGTCTTTCAGCCTGACGCAGTTGAGACTCAGCGTGTTGTCTGATTGCTTGATCTGCGCTTAATGTAGCCTCGAAGCATTGGAGCAGTGCATTGGCATCCATATTCACCTGGCTAATAGTCGATTCAAGACAGTGGGGGAAGCTTCAAACACCAGAACTTCGTGCCACGATTTGATTAGAACCTGAAGTCTTTTGGAATGTTGTGCTTTCAGTGATGTTTGTTGTTTTTTCATGAAAAAAAATTTTCTGCTGATGAGCTTGAAGGAATTCCTCGACAGTGCAAACAAGACTCTCCGTAGAACGGTGGGAAAAAAGAGTGGGCTGTTCAAGGAGAGCTTTTTTGGGCAGTGCCTTATCTCAACATCTGAACTGTGCTTTTTCTTCCTGCTTTCAAATTGAGCTTCTGTGCTGTGATTTCAGATCCATATGTTGATAATTGAACCGGGACACTATTTCAATACATAACACAGCATTCTCTCGCAACGAATACTCTGAAATCCGGACAATGAATTATTTCCTTATTCGGGTGTTTATGCTCATTTTTACGTAAGCGTGTGTCTCATTTTGTTAGCGCGTGCAGAACCCGCTGTGCATTTCATTGTAAACAAAACAAAACAAACAAAACTTTTGGAGCACTTCGAGTGATTCCTTCTTCTTCTTCCCTTTCCAATCGCACTACGCCGAGGTAATAGAGCATGATCTTTGTCGTGCCGTTGCTTGTGGGTTTCTTTGCCCTCTCCATCCTTCTGCCATGGCTCCACCCCGAGATATACCATCGCATCGCTCTGTTGGACTGGTCTCTCTGTAAGTATGATGACTACGCATGCCCGGACTCACAAATAACTGATACTAACCAATGTACCAAAGGGAAAACTATCAGTCCAAATTTGAATAGTACTGATGCCAACAAAAATGCTATAGCAGAATCTTCCCCCGTGACGCATATCTCTTCTAACCAAATTATCTACGACCCGTTGTTGACAAAGAACTCAGTGGTTTCATACAGGATACTGTCCAATGACCTGCTTAACGATGTTGAGTCATTCTTCAAGCAACATAGCGAAAGAGCCACGGATAGATTCTTCAACTTATATTATACATATGTACCTGAAGAAGTTTCCAGTTTCCTCTCTGACTTAATTGAGTTTTGGAAATCACACTCAAGTTACAAGTTCTATAAGCAAAATGAAGATATTATCAATAGATCATTGATGTTATTGGGAATAATCCTAACTACCAAACTAATAAAGTCGTTTTTCCGGACTGTTCAGCAGAAAGATGAACTTGATGAAGACATGGAACAACAACAGCAATATTCCAAACTGACTTTGGAGAGAAACTATTTGGACTTTGAGACTATCCCAATGTGTGTCGGGAAGGGTGATGCTGAAGAGTTATTGTACATTAATAGCATCCAGGAAAAGAGTATTTCTGAACACAACACCTCTTACTTGAAACAATATGGTATTGCTTTTGACGAGTATAGTAATGAACTCGGTGCTTCTTCAACATCTTCCCCGATTAGATTGTCAGAGCCTGTTAATATTACCCTTATAGAAACCAATGAGAGTCTTCACCTCAGCGAATACAGCCATTTTGAAGAGACTGAAGGGCCTCAAGCACCACTGTTCTCTTCAACTTCTACCACTAATCCAACGAGTGCCCAATCAAACTCAAGATCTACAACTCCAGAAGATTCATTTGAAAGACAAGAAAAAAGTTTGGATGCAAATCTATCGAAACTAAACAGTGACTCAATTAGACTGGAGGACCCATCAATTACACCACAATCTTCAAGAATGTTTGATCTACCCAAACTTGGAAGTTCTCCAACGAGAAATCTCATTTACAAGAGATCTGTCTCGATTTTGACTACCCCGAAACCAAGACCTTCAGCTGCTGAGGCCACTGTGGGAGACATAACCCAGGAAACTGTTTACTCAGAGCCTTTCAGTAGTGATGAGTCATTGGGTTCGCCTGTGAATCTGAGTCGAAAAGGCAAAAAATCTAGTCAAAGTTCCACTAAGATTCAATGATATAAAAACAGACAGTACTATCTACCAACCGATTATGATGCTAATGATTATTTTCTCAAGTATTGGTCTAAAAGGGGTTTGATGTTTTGCTGTTAAAACGACACCGTTTTTTCCTGCATTACTTTTGCTTCCCTGTTGAAACAGACCTTTTAATGTTTTGATAATGCCCCATGCTTTGCTTTTTCTATGCCTAAACGTCCATTCGTAGTATCAAGATCAGTAATAAGATGTAGCTAGATACACTCAAACACCCCATCAATAACACAGTATTGCCACTAGTCTTGTAATAAGATATTCCTGTGCTCTCACTATAGAACATCTTGATCACATCAGTTCTCCTTAGTGAAATAACGAAGATTAAAGACCCATAGATTGTGTACACTATACCCACGGGTAGAAACTCTTTTGAGAAAAGTTTGGTTACAATCAAGGCAAAAGCTAGAGCTGCAATAGAAGCCCTTGTGTAAGCACCATCATATGTTCTCATTTGAGCTATACAGTTAAAGGTTAGAAAGGAGATTACTTAAAGGTGTGTATGGATATAACAACAAGTGAGCTAACGTACCTCTCGTGTCGAGTTTTTGATCATTTTTGAAGGTTTTGAACAAGGAGTCATGCGTTAAAGTCTTGCGAAACATCCTCGATTGGTTTTATTTCCAATCTCAGACCGTGAGTTGTTGTTTTATCACCTTTCTGATCAATAAGATGGTCTAAATACACAAGGCAATTTTTGCTTATCTAATCACAATAAGATACACACTTAAAGTAGAGGTCAAGAAGTCTACAAGCTATATGTCAAATTGTAGAGTGAGATCACTCAACTCTCCATAAGTGTTTAGCCAGGTTTATATACATTTTTTTAAGAAACATCAGCAAGGGATACGAAATCAACAACAACAACAGAAACAAACAAAAACTTCAAAAATCTCAAAAACACATTCAGTCATAACCCCATTCACTCAATCATTAGATTTGCTCTAGGCAATAGCACCAAGACTCATCAAAATTACTTGTATAATGATCTGCAAAGACCAAAACCCAACCCTCTTCATTCTCAAAGTACGAACTTCTTCATCAGCAACATAGTCAGCAAAAGCATCATAGACCTCAATGCTAATATCGTCCATCAATAACGAGTCATAGACGGTCCATGACCCATCAAAGTCCTCAATATCTTTAACGATCCGACACTTGATTGGGATGTAAGTCTTTCTTGAGTTGATATACCCAACAATAGGCCGGATAAGGGCGTAGTTAACGTATGATAGATCACTCGTAAAAATAGGGACAGCTGCTTTCACATTCATTAATTTGATTTGAAGATCCATGATGAAATACCTGGAGGCGTCTTTTTTTTCATCGGGTTTAGGTTCAGCGATGGGCTTATTAAATATTTTGGCTCTTCTAGCCTCTTTTGCTAAACTATCCCTGATATCTGATAAAATTTCACTCATGTTAACACCTTCATCCTCTGGGACCATTATATCACCGACCATATCAACTTCACCACTCGTGATCCATCCAAATGGTCCCTCCATGCCGGTATTCAAATGGTCAACATTTAAAGCGTCAACACGACATCTCGTAACTCTTTTCCAGTGCGTTCCCTCGTTTTGCTCTTCGGTATTAATTTTCTTGAAGTCATTAATACGTTGACGTTTATGAATAGTGAATAATGATTCATCATAAGAACCTGAGATGTTTTCAGCATTTAGGAAGTCATAGTATAACCAGTTCTTTCTTAGAATAGGTAACTCACAGTTGAAAATGCTCACATTAAACGGTCTGAATCCATTGGGTTGCATCAGAGTGAAAAGTACATCGGTCATTTTGAAATTATCAATCTCGAAATCTCCGGGCTTATAAACGTTCTTGTAATTTCTTGGATCATCATCAGGATCCCAATGAACATGAGTTCTATCAACAATACCTCTTAACCCATGGACTTTCACTTCCCCTAGAATACCCCTTCCATTAACAAACTTGCTGAATGACAATGATATGTTGACTTGATCGATGGTCAAATCATATTGTGTGTAGTTACCATCATCATAAGGCTCGTCTGGATCCGTTTCGACAATCTCTTCACCTTGAGCAGCCTTTGCAATGGCATCAGCCTGAGAACCTTTGACAAAAACAGACTTTTTCTTGTTCTTAGGTCTTTTGGAAACAAAGCATTTGTTGAAAGATATCCTACCTTCCCTCCAATCTGGAACAATAGCACTTTCGAATATAACGGTCATACCTGAGTTCTTCGTTATGAAATTACCAAGGGCCTTAGCAACCAATTCTTGAGCAAAGACGGTATTGATGAGGTATATAATCAAGGAGGCAAAAGTTGTAGTCCCCAATACAATCATTAGAACATTTCCAACAACAATCCAAGAAAAGAATGCACTGAAGTCATCAGCATTGAACGGTCTCATTGATCGCTTCAATACCCACTTAGCTCTGATCCTTAATCTTTCAGCAAAGGAAGTGGCACTCGCAAGAAACTCTTCCTTGGTCTTTGGTTGCTTGGGCAGCTCTTTATGGTCATTCTTTGGTGTTTGATCGGAATAACTCCTTATTGGGTGTATACTGTATTTATGTAGTAGTATTGCCCTTGAGGCATGCCCCAGTGATTTCTGTCGTATCAAGCCCAAAGTTGCATTTTTGGAAAGCACTGAAACAGCAGATTTGGACACTAGCCTCAGCAAAGAGTTAGGCACCATAGACATATGTGAATTATCAGGATTGATGGTCCTTTTGAAGGGGTTTTTGTGTGATTTCTTTCTGTTTGTTAGCTGGGTTTACCAGAGTTTTTTTTTTTTTTTTTTTTTTGCCTTTTACAAAGGAAAGTCGGGCTTTGTCTTAACAAATTGACAGAACAATTTGTCTTCTTCATGAGTAAAATAGACACAGAGAGATATTTTACAAAGCATTTCGTTACAGAGAGTAGGTTAACTGATTATTCATAAACTTCTAATACAAATACAAGTTTCATATTTTACAATTCCTCTTTTTCTACTACCTCAATTGCTCCATCCTTTAGACAACATGGATTTTTCCAAACTGTCCCAGAAATGATTCAAAACTTGGGCATCTCTAAATCTTCTGTTTCTGTCTACCCCAATTCTCTCGACATTCCATTCTTTGACCTGTGGCAGCACTGGATCCTTATCATAGTAAAAATAGTAACCTTTCACCTTCTTAAACAGGTCACTTGGGTTGGACCACTTATAATTTTTGAACTGCCATGATTGACCGGTAGTGAAAACGGCAACAACTCTATCCCAGTACTCAGGTTTCGAGAACTTTTGAGTATTGTTGACGATTAGGAAGGTTTGTTTACCAATTTTTGGGAAAACATGCGTGATATTTCTGATATCACCCTCTGTGTTTAAATATTGCTCATTATTAGGATCAGTTGAGTTCGAATCAACAAACAATGACTGCTCAAAGAATGCTTTGATGTTTCTCATTGTTATCAGAGCAGAAGCAGCTGGAGAGATCAATATAATTGGATTTTGACGTCTTTTTTTATTCTGACCATTTTGATCTTTGGAGCCAGTTAAATCAGCGCCTTTTCTTTTCAGGACTTTGACAATTTTGATTTCACATTCACGACCAACTGAACTGAAGTCAATGGATTTAAAACCTCTTAGTGAACTGTTATGATCAATTAAAGTGCGTTCTTTGGATAAGATGGCATCCAAGAATGGATCATCAACATCCATTTTGTCCTCTTTGGCAGATCCTGGTGCATCTGAAGTAGCATCTGCTGCTGACTTGATGAACTCAGAATGTGTTGATTTCCCACTCAACCAGCTGATTAGATCGTTTCTTTGTAAGAAGGTCAATGTTTGAATATTTTTGGCTTGAGCACTTGTGACGAACTCAGCTGCGGACAAATTTTGGTTTGTCCATGAGAAATATATGGCTCTTAGGTCAAATGGTTTCTCGTTGACCACGAAGTCGGTTTCCTTATTCAATTCCAGTAGTTCTCCATTGGATAGCTTCAGATGAGTTGCCTTTGTTATGTCTGTTGTTGGTTCTTTTTCGTCAATCAAAAGCTCCTGCTTTCCCTTCTTCGATATGTCATTCTTGAATGAGTTTAGGTAGTCGGACATTATAATAGTTCTTCTATATGCTTGGTCGACCTGAAGCCCCTTTCAGTCTTTGATATGGACTTGATCTTATCCACTTAAAAGAAAAGTCCAACTGCTTCTGCTCGTTCAAAGTAGATTTTCAACACATTTGGAACCAGAATATTCGCGAAAACTGAACAAATTTCGCGAACAACCATCAATGAAATAAACATTTACTCTTGGAAAGTGGTGATTTTGGCTCTTTTGGGAAGCTTTCACTGCTCTCACTCGTCTTTGTAACTGGAAATATCCACTTGGAAGGATGGCCGCAAGAGTATTTATACCGAGATCTCCGCTATTTTTGGAAACGGTGAGACGTTACTCAACAAAGCCTTCCTCCTCTGTCACAAATTTGTCCATCGCAACTAAACAGCAGCTGTATATAATAGACCAGGTAACGCCAGGCTCGATATTCTTTTTGCCTCATGGTACCAGGATATTCAATAAACTAGTGACCTTCATGAAGGCGCAGCAAAGAAAATATGGGTTTGAAGAAGTCATCACACCTCTGATATATCGAAAACAACTATGGGAGAAGTCTGGTCATTGGGAGAACTACAGTGACGATATGTTCAGAGTGGAGGGAAATGACTTGGAGAAAGAGGAATATGGCTTAAAACCGATGAACTGTCCTGGTCACTGTGTTATTTTTGGAAGATTCAACCGTTCCTATCATGAACTTCCTTTAAGATTATCTGATTTTAGCTCACTTCATAGAAATGAATCAAGTGGCTCATTATCAGGCTTAACAAGGGTCAGAAGATTCCATCAAGATGATGGACATATTTTCTGCACGCAGGAGCAGATCAAGCAGGAAATTGAATCATGTTTAAAAATGATCGACGAAGTTTACAGAATTTTCAATATACCAAATTATAAACTGCTGCTTTCCACTAGACCAGAGGAATACATGGGTCAGTTGGAAGAGTGGAACCATGCAGAAACAACATTAAAGGAAGCTCTTGTTTCTTCAGGAAAGGATTGGGAGGTCAATGAGGGAGATGGTGCCTTTTATGGTCCAAAAATTGACATTGTGTTGAAAGATCATACTGGTAAAGAACATCAGTCTGCGACTATTCAATTAGATTTCCAGCTACCAAACAGATTCGAGCTGGAATATAACACTAATGAGAATGGTGTTACAAAGAGACCTATTATGATCCACAGAGCTGTCTTTGGTTCCTTGGAAAGATTTTTAGCTATTTTGATTGATCATTTTAATGGGAAATGGCCATTTTGGTTAAGTCCAAGACAAGCTTTGATTGTTCCAATCTCTGATAAGCATACTCAATATGCGGAAAAGGTTGCAAAGATTATCAATGACGAGCATGATGACTCCATACCAGCATTAGTTGAGTACAAATTTCACGTTGATGTTGATTCAAGAAAGGAAACAGTGGGTAATAGAATCAAAGAGGGAATTCAAAAGGGTTATACTTATATAATCATGATTGGTGATAAGGAAGTTGAGTCTGGTAAGGTCGCAATTAGACGAGCATCTGAGAAGGCACATACAGATATCTCCCCTGAAGATGTTAGAAAACTATTTGTGGAACTAGAAACAAATTATAAATAGTCATGATGTTCATTAGTTTTACTCATGCAGTACCTGTATATATGCATAAATAGAAGGTGTTATAATAGCTCTTTCAACCTCTATTATTTAACACTTCTTTTGCGGTAGTTAGGGTAGAGTCATTAATGTCTGGAATATCCATAAACTGGATGTTTGTCTGTACCAGAGGTCCATCATCTCTGAACCCAGCCCATAAATCATTGGGGAGAAATAGTCCATTGTTATTTATGAATGATTTTCTAAATCTGAAATCTTCCTCTTGCAATGATTTCAGCTTCGAGCTAGTTTCTTTCAAAATCTTACTCATCTGTTCTTGAATGGTTTTTCTTCTATGTATTTCAAGAACTAGGCTATAGTAGGACTTTGAGAATTTTTGGTAATGTTTGATCAGTTCATTACATTCGTCGCATTTCTCATTTATATGTTGAACTCTTAAATGAAATGAGGAAGTCTGTCTTGAGAGATTTGTAACGACTGAAGTCAATTCCTCCCCATACAAATTTAATCCATTGTAAAGATTGTTCAACTTCTCGTTGAAATGATTTTTCCCAAAAAAGGCTTCGATCCTCTGACATCTCATTTCAATATCATTGAACACATCTTCGATATCAGAAATCACCTCAGGCACTTCTTCATAGTCTTTTGCCAAAACACCAAACAACTCCTCTTTCTCATCTTCCGTTATATCATTAACAGGTTTCTCTTGGACTATATCCAAAGCTTTCACACATTGATCGTAGTGATTTGTTATGGACTCGATCAGATTAGCAAGCTCGTCCTCAAAACCAATGGTCTCTTCGACCAGAGTGGTGATCCAGCTGACATTGGTCAAAGATGTGATGGTTTTATCCAGCAAGCGATAACTCTCACCAAACTCATTCAACCGTAGTCTCATACTCTTCAAAGAGCTTTCCAGATCACTAATCAACTCACTGAAATGATCGCCCATGTTATCGTACTCCTTCTTCAAGTCTTCAAGTACCTCATTGGAAACAAATTGATAAAGAGTTTCCTGATCACTTTTGAATGCCTTATCCACCTTGATACTCTTCAACTCATCAAACTCGGTCTCAAGTTCTTCGATTGTGTTGTTGAGATAGTTCGTTAGCATATCAACGCTCTGGACTTTCTCCTCGATGTTCAGCTCAATCGACTCATAAATTGTCTCTAACAGCTGCAGTTGCTGGTTTATGGAGTCCAACATGAAGCTTCCCTTTATCAGGCTCTCGTTGTTCTCCCTGATCTTCGACTTCGTCTGCTCCAGCTGGAAATTGGCAGAGGCACCGACCGTCTGCGCCTGCTCCAGCTTGAGCTTTGCGTCTTCTGCCCACTTTCTGGCGTCCTGCTCCATTGCGTTTGTTCTTTAAGTGTCTGTTTAGCTCCTTCTCTGTCGCAGTGGGTTTTGCTGTCACGGCTTTTCTTCTGGTTTATAAAAACTTATCGAAGATGCTTAAATAAACAAACAAACACACTAAAACTAGTGGGTTGGACACACAGCTGAATGCTAGAAACATGTCGGCAAATGGAGAGTCCAGGGAGAGTATCCGTAAAAGGAAGTACATGCCTCTCGCCTTCATCAAGAAGGATGTCGCTACGACAACTACAACAGAAGATAGCCCAGCTTCAACCACATTTACGCCGATGAGTTTCAAAAGACCGAGGATCGATGGTGATGATAGTGACGGTGACAATGACTATGGCACTGAAGAAGAGCCGGAAGATGAATACGAAGAGACGCCTTCATTTCGTCCAATTGGATATAAGCCAAGTTCTGCGATGCTTTTCACAAAGGCCTCAAGCGAACAATCTGAGAAAGAGAACGAAGAAGCATCACAAAATGCACCAAAACTATCCACAGCACAGATAAGCCAGCTAGAGAGCTCCGTAAGGACCCAGAGCAATGCATTCAAAGGTAAGAAGTATGGTATTGGGGCTGCTTTGTTGAAGAAAATGGGTTACGTCGAGGGGAAAGGTTTAGGTAAGGAAGGACAAGGTATAACTGAACCAATTCAGCAAGATCTGAGAAAAGCGGGTGTTGGTATTGGCGGAGGTACTATAGATGAACATGGGAAGAGAAATAAACGAGGATTGCAAAAAGTTGAGTCAGAGGATGATTCTAGTGATGAAGAGTACTATAGAGATGTCCCAAAGAAATCTCTGTTTCAAATCATTTTGGAGATCGAAGCAAATGGTGTTCATCTACCTAAGAAAATCAAGGATTTCAGTGATGAACATTCTAAGGATTCGCATAAGCCATTCATAGAGTTGAAGAAAGAGGGAAATAAAGATCTGGAAGATTTAACGCAAAAATTAGATAGTATCAACAATGAGTTAAATGAACTTACTTCGAAGCAAAGGACAAAAGAGTATGAAATCAAGGAAATGGAAAAAAGGCTCAAAGATTCAGAAGTTAAAGAAGGTCTCTATGTTGAGTTGGCTGAAGTGTTCACGGGCTTTCAGACAATCATCGACAGTGAATTGACTGCCGAAGAAAAGCTATCAACAATGATTCCCAAATTCAAATCTCTGAATGATGAAAAATTCAAATACATCACAGAATTTGATCTTGATAAAACAATAGTGATAATCTTGAAGTCTATATTGACAGAACTCTTCCAACACTGGGATCCACTTGACATTACACAAACTTCGTTGCTAGATTCATTAATTATTTTGAAAGAATCAATTCCAAAACCGAGTGAACAACTATATGGTGAGTTATCATATTTTCAAAGCTTGTTATATTCGCTCTGGTATCCTAAAACCACTGATGCATTTGAAGATTGGTCTATTGAACAACCAAATATTGCTATTACTCTATTGCTAGACTGGGGCGAACTCATTGATGAGTCTGTTATTGATTGCTTCACTAGTAATGTGATCGTGCCTAAGATTCTTGAAGGGATAAAAACTTGGAACATCAATGAGAGATCAGAGAAGAATCCGCCTTATGTTTGGATATTTGAATGGATCCCTTATGTTAAGAATTCGATGCGTGACATTGTCGAAGAGTTCAAAGGGAAATATAAGTCATGGTTTGATAACTGGAGTTTTAACAGTGGGAAAGTTGAAGGAATCCACTCCTTACATGAGATTATCGGAGATGATGAATTCAAAGAGTTGATTAATAAAGAGTTTATACCCAACCTAGTATCATTCTTCATTGATGCGGATATTAGATTCGATGTCAAAGACGAGTTCATCCCAGTTGAAGTATTGTTTGAATGGAGCGATATTATAGACCCAGTGATTTTCAACAATTTAATCAAGTACAGTTTCTTCAACTGTTGGACCAGATCTCTGTATCATTCGCTGAAGAGATCATATTCGTTCAATACTATTTCAGACAATATCGATAGGTCATTTGAATTACTCAAACCATTTATGAAAGATTTCAGCTCGATTGGAGAAGAGTTTTCAAATGGTATTGATATGGTTAACCAGTTGATTGACCAAGGTCATATGGAAAAGAAATATACTTCATTTCCGAAGAATAGAATATTGGAACTGATATTTCAAAACAAGAAATCAAATCTTGAGAAAACCAAACAGACAAGTGGAACTCCTTTACATAAACTAATAGTCACTTTTAGAGAAGTTGTTGAAGATTATTGCATCCATAATGACCTATTTTTCCAACCTTTGAAGAATGATCTAACCTCGGGGCATCTGTTGTTCAAACTGAGCAGAGATCCTAATGGTAAGAATGGCCTAATTTCATACATTGATGAAGACGTTTTATGGATAAAAGAAAACACTACATTCATTCCAATATCTTTGGATGGACTAAATAATAGAATTTAATGATTAATGAATAATTACAGAAGAGGTATCTATAAAGTCAAGCAAGGCTTATGTATTGAAGTAAAAAGTGTGCCATTTATATGGAGCATTCTTTTTCTCCCTTTTATGTGTTTTTTTTTTTAATTCTATTTATGTACAGAGTATTCTTTTATATATCTCACTGCTTTGAGCATTTATCTATTTGGTAACTTCTTCAGTGACAGGTGGAATGATATCAGCACTTGGAATTTCAACAGCTGGAACTTCAACCACTTCTTCAACCACAACGACTTCTTCAACTTTAACTGGGGCATCAGCTGGAGCAAGTATACCATGAGCAGTTTCAGGTTCTAATGCATCAACAGGACCTTCATCGTCTCTAATTTCTTCACTATAGATCTCTGGATATCTTCTGAAACAATTCTGCATGTTCTTGAACTTCTCAATACAATCGAAACCCTTTGGTTCAGCTTCAGAGAAGACGAAGCAACTGAAAGCTTCTTTAAACTCTTCACCACATGGGCCATGGGCCATACCTCCTAAACAAGGACAATCCCAGTTGATCTCACCAGTTTCTGGGTTATAAGCTGCTTGCTGTTTTGGTTCGCCATCATCTTCACCTTCAGTAGGCTGTTCTCCTTCTGGGTTTTGGGGAGTTTCTAATGCAGTATCTGGTTTTGGTTCTTCTGCTGCTTTTGGAGTCGTAAGTTTAGCAGCTTTCTTCTCTGAGTCCAGAGCTAAAGGCTGTGATAGATAGATGGATGCCAGACCGATGGACACAATAGTCGATGGAAGAACCCATCTTGCTAGAGGACTCTGTGCAGATTTTGAAGCAGAGGAGAAAGATCTTGAAGAGGAGAGTATAGCACGTCTCGAGGAGCGTAGTAATGTGCTTCTGAACATTATTCTAGGTGGTTGAGTATGGAGTATTGAACTTGGTGATGACAAATTGAAGAGGTCGAAGAGCTTTTTTTTCTCTTTGGATTTCTTTGCTCGGGAGATTTTCGAGAAGACTTGTGTTAGTGGAGTTAATGGAGATCTGGAGGGCACAGAGAAAGGAGGGAAGGAAAGGCTGTGTTTGACTGATTTGGTGGTGCAGTGGTTGATTTTGCTGTTTAATGTGGGTGCTTTCAACTGCTATTGAATACTCTGATAAATACTTACCGAGGTACTGCTTCTCTAGCTTCTTCTGCTTCTTTCCACGCAGGGCATCGTCATTTGATCCGTTACGTTACCCTGTCCCCCCGTCGTTCCAAACGTTTTTAACAACAAAAACAAAAGGGAACCGCCAAATTTGTGTGGTAGTGAAGAGTTCACACAGCCAACGGCATCACTTCAACAGCGGAGGAATATGAAGATCTACTACATCGGTATCCTGAAAGCATCAACGGGCCTGAAAACGGTCGAGCTAGCATCCTCAAAGGACTTGTCAGAGTTCAGTTTCTTCGAGAGAAGCAATGTCGGGCAGTTCATGACTTTCTTCTCTGAAACCATTGCTGGCAGAACAGAGCCAGGTAAAAGACAAAGTGTCGAAGAGGGAAACTACATCGGACATGCCTATGCCAGAAGCGAAGGTGTGGTGGGTATCCTGATCACAGACAAGGAGTATCCTGTTAGACCAGCCTATACCCTGCTAAACAAGATTTTAGATGAATACATAGTGGCACATCCACCTGTTGATTGGAAAAACATCACCGAAACAAACTCCTCATTAAGCTTCCCAGAATTAGAATCATACCTAAAGAAATACCAAGACCCAAGACAAGCGGATTCAATCATGAAGGTCCAACATGAGTTGGATGAGACCAAGATTGTTTTACATAAGACCATCGAGAATGTTTTAGAAAGAGGTGAGAAATTGGATAGTTTGGTTGATAAAAGTGAAGCTTTATCTTCAAGTTCCAAAATGTTTTATAAACAGGCCAAAAAGACAAATTCATGTTGCATTGTTATGTGAATGTCTACTTACCATGGTTCCGGAAAAGATTTCCTCTTGTTGTTTAGTTACATCTAATTTAACGTCCACATTGAATATGTTCAATCCAATGGACATATCACACAATTTTTGCTGCTTTCGTTTCATAGTTCAATATTATATTTGCTTTCATTTGTTTCATATCTGCTTTTCGACTTTTCCGAAGGTTTTTTTCTTGTAGTCTTCCCCAAGTCTGACAGGGTATAAGTGAAACACTCTTACAGGGTCCAGATCATCATTGACAGTTACACAAAGGTGCACTGTCCCATGAGCTTTACTGCAAGTAAATATACAAAACAAACAAAACCTCTGCAAACACAACCCCCTTTCCCTTATGGTGTACATAGAGTATATGCCTTAGTCTCATAGAATAGTCATTTTAGTAGATTTTTTCATGCTCTGGTATGTGTTGCACAATACATACGCTATGATTTCAGCCATGATTAACAATCAGAAACATTACAGTAGAAAAAACACCACACTATAAAGAGTGAAATTTACGGAACTACTCCTATTCCCTTATAATCAAAAGCCAAAAAAGTAGGTCTCCTTTCTTATATTGGTGAAAGGAGAGCTGGCCTAAAAAGAAAAAAGAACCGACCCCGGACAGGATTGAACTGTCGATCTTGCGATATCAGTAAATTGCTTAACAGTCGCACGCCTTAACCAACTTGGCCACGGAGTCATTTTCATAAAACGGAAAATTTTTTGACTTCTAGAAACTGTCCGGGCTTATGTAACAATGATAGGGTTGCTTATATAATATTCACTATTTTCCCCAAACTACCCGATGCGAAGCGAAGTAAGGGACGTTTTCAGATTCCGAGGAGCCATAGAAATCAAACGAGCAGTGCTTTAAACGTAGAAACATTTGGTTTGATGGGGATTATAATGAATAGACTAATCTAGTCACTATATCGCAATGTCATTGGTCACGCCAGGACGATTTGCTCTGGGTTTTTTGATCCATTTTGAGTGGAGAAAGGTTGAAGGAAAACTTGGGCACATAATGAGTTCTACTTGTGGCTTTCTCTACATTATCATCAGTTTCGATGTCTAAACTGAAATGATTACCAATTTTATTTGTTCTTAATACAAACCATCGTTTAAGAATCAGCCGATTGCAAATTAGTCAAGCGATACTCACTGTCAAGAGAGATTATAAATATCCTCAAAAGGACTCTGCTATACTTTCTGTCCTTGTAATCATTCTCATTCAAACAGAACAGTTCATCCATCATTAAGAAACTCTGAATAGAATGGCAGTATCTACTTATAAAAGTGAAACCACTGGGTCTCAATTTCGTTCAAACCTAGATGAAACTGATAAAAACTCACATATACTAAGGGTATCTGATTCTGAAGCTAAATTTCAAGACTTTTTACCTTTTTGGAATACTTTAGAACATTATGAACCATATAAAGAACTCGAGTACAGAGATCCTGGATTGAATGCAGACAAAGAGTTCCCAAACTTATTACCAACTGAGAAATTAAAATCTGGTGAGATCAAAATCAAAAAAATAACACCAAAGATTGGTACAGAATTGACTGGGATTCAGATATCTAAATTATCATCGGCTGGTAAGGATGAATTGGCATTATTGGCTGCTCAAAGAGGTGTGCTTATATTCAGAGACCAAGATTTTGCTAAATTAGGTCCAAAAGGTGCTGTTGAATACCATAAGCATTTTGGTGTTGGTCATATTCATCCAACTTCTGGCTCTGTTGAAGGTTTTCCTGAGATTCATCTGGTATATAGAAGACCTCATGATCAAACCATGTCCAAATTCTTTGATAAGAATCTGAACTCAAACTCATACCACAGTGATAACTCCTATGAACTAAATCCTTTGTCCTATACCAGTTTAACTATGTTGGAATCCCCACCTACTGGTGGTGATACCATCTTTGTCGATATGGAGGAGGCATATAGAAGACTGTCACCATTGTTCAAACAGAAACTGGAGGGTCTTCAGGCCATACACTCAAGTATTGAGCAAGCACAGGCTTCGAGAGGATTCGGTGGTATTGCAAGAAGAGAAGGTATAGAGACTGCACATCCAATTGTTAGAACTCACCCTGTCACCGGTGAGAAATCCTTGTATATAAATCAGCAATTCACCAGAAGAATCGTTGGTTTCAAGAACGAGGAAAGCGATGCAATCTTGAAACTGCTCTTCACTCACATTACTGAAAGTGCTGATTTCTCATTGAGAGCCAGCTGGGAGCCAGATACCGTTGTGTTCTGGGATAACAGAAAACTGGTCCATTCTGCCGTCTCGGACTGGGACATCGAGGGTGGCCACAGACGCCATGCCTTCAGATTGGGAGCCAGGGGAGACAGACCAAAATGAGCTTCAAATTATGTATTGTATAGTTTCCTGTGTAAGCCAAATTCATGTGTTTTATGTGTATACCGTTCGTAGAAGAATATCCTCGAATTTAAAGAAAAACACAATAAAGAAAGCACTGAAAAACATCATGAACTTGTGGGAACCCCCATTAACGTGATCAAATCGACTTCTCCACCATGTCACTGAGTAAGCTGGTCTCAGAGAGCGAGTCTTCCAGCGAGGAATCAGTTGCGGTCAGTCCCACGAAAATAATACAGAAGGAGCCATTGAAACAGCACAAAGAGAGCTCTGGAGAGGCATCCAATGCGGTGGAAGTGGAAGTAGAAGTAGAAGTAGAAGAAGACTTGAAACAAACAACACTAAATATCAAGAACGAGTTGGTCAAATCAAAAATCACTCTCAATCAATCGGTGCTCTTAACAAAGCTTCCCGCAGAATCTAACAAAGCGATAGTCAATTTGGAGAAAGAGACAAACACTAAGGTAACAATACGTTGTGTCCCAATTGCTGATGCTCCAGAATTGAGACCAAATATCTTTAAGATTTCAGAACACCAGCCCTTTCTGACGCTGATCAAGTTCATCAATAACAGGTTAAAGAAAAGATTGCCAGATAGATCTGGTGTTATTCATTGTTACGTGAACAATTCATTTGTTCCGTCCCCAGATGAAATAATTGGTGATCTATTTCGTGTATGTGTGCTCATATAATCATTTTTTTGTTTGATGAAGTAAAATACTAACTTCTAGTTTATCATAGCATTTTGGAAATGATCGTGAATTGGTGATAAGCTACTCTACAGTGGTTGCTTTTGGTTGAACTTGTTGACCATTGACGATATCTTATGGTGAAAATCCTCTTATGATTGAGTTTATTGAAAAGGTTTGACGATACTTCTATGAAAGAGCTTAGTCTGAAATCAAGTGAGTTGCAATGGTTAATGAAAGAGATACCATTCATCCTATAACTCTTTGTCGGTAAACCCAAGGTATTTGATCGATTCCAGCTTCAAGAGAATTAATTTTAGAATGGTCCCGTAACTGAGCTACCTATCACCCTACATGATACCATATATAATTGCACAATATTAGGCTCAGAGATTGAGATATATGATCTATATCTATGACGCTATAATTCCTTATCATACACTATTCTTATTCCCAAAGAGAAGCCCTTTTCTTTGTTTCTATATATGGCCTAAAGGGAAATTGAATAATCCGGGTATTAAGCTACATATATGACCATCACTAAGTACTATTCTAATTACTACCACTAAACCAGATCAACACATGCTGATACGTTCTCATCTGACTGTTCTTAGAGTAGTTATAATTATCACAATCCGGGTAACTACGATGAATTTTGTAGAGGCACGTGACTAGTCACATTTGTTTCTCTTTTTGACATGTGAATTTATTAATGGGACCAAAAATGTGCTGAAACACGTTCAAAACAGTGTCAGATGGCCACAAAAGCGTGTTACAAGTTCTGTTACAAGTCCTGTTGAGTGAGGAGGTACCAGTCATCTACTTATCTATATCACATAGATCAAAAATACAAACAGGCCCCAAGTTTTTATCTGGAAATGAGTGAAGAGCAAGAAAAAGAACTGCAGAATGAGCAGGTTGCCACTACGCCAAAGCTATCGCCAGGAAACATGAACAGATCGTACAGCTCCTCAAGCATATCCACAACCCCGTCTGGGTCTCCTCTTTTTTACACTTCAGGTTTCTATAACAATTCTATTGATAATATAATACCTAATGACAAGATCACCTTATTAGAATTGCTGGATCCAATATCAACTTCCACCACTTTAATATCCAAGAAATACAATCAAGTTAAAGAAAGATCATTCTCAAAACTTCAGAAGATTCGAGATGGTACAACAAAGAGAAGTAATAAATATATCAGTGATATCAAGGATTTCGATAATTTAAAGGGAAAACTATTAGAAAGAGTTGACAAGCTGGATAAAAGACTAAGTGGTCTTTTCTATACCTCTAGAATTGAAAAACTTTTTTATTCTTTTGCTATATATAACGTTTTCATTGCAGGTTTGGTTATTGGGAAGTATCCACAACAATTCCATCTATATTATTCAATCTTATCTTTGATCTTGATGCCAATTAGATTCTATACTTATTGGAAGAAAGCCTATCATTATTTCCTTGCTGATCTATGTTATTTTGTTAACTTATTATTGTTGGTATTTATTTGGATCTCACCAAGTTCTGTTCATTTATACACTGTTTGTTTTGCCTTTTCTTTTGGTACTTTAAGTTGGGCCGTTGTCACATGGAGAAATTCTTTAGTTTTACACTCGATTGATAAGTTCACCAGTTCCTTCATTCACGTGTTACCACCTGTTGTTGTTCTCGTCATCACACACATTCTCCCATATGATTATAAATTGGAAAGGTTCCCAGGCGCAGCTAAACTGACGAGCTGGAATTTCTTTTCTGGGATCTTATGGACCTCATTATATTATTTGATTTGGCAATCGTTATACCATTATTTCATCACGATTAGAAAAGCTCAAAAGATTAAAGCTGGTAGAGTCACAAGTTTCGAATGGTTAAGAAAATCATTTGGAAAACAATGGATTGGGAAATTTGTGAATTCTTTACCAGATCCTTTCCCAGTTGTTGCTTTTACCTTGATCCAGTATGGTTATCAACTACTGACGATGTCCATCTGTCCTATCTGGTTCAGATATAAGTATCTTGCTATCTCCTTTATCAGTTTTATCTTTCTCGTTGCTAGTTTTAACGGTGCTACTTATTACATTGATTTCTATGGTAAGAGAATGGAGAAGGAAGTTGCAAGATTACAAAAAGAGATTGCGGATATGCAACAGAATGGTGAGCCATCAACATCAACTAATCAGACCGGTACCACCACCACCAACAATGAAGCCCCAAACTCTCCAACCTCACCAAATAACGAAACAAACGCTGAAAACTTGCTTGGGAATCAACCAAGGACCGTCACATCAACCTTGCAGTAACACAATGTGTCTCCGCGTTTCACTCACTTCTGTTACTTATCCTTTTCAATGAATATTTAATGAATTTAGTATACCTTGTTGTTATGTAATCCATTACGTAATAGCTCTTCTTTTTGTTAGTCGCGGGTTTTTGCTGAAAAATTTGTCGAAACTGAAAAGAAAAATGGACCATTTTGGGAAGTTTGAAAGACACGAATTGTGCAGTTTTGAAGGGGTTTGGCTTGTTGATTTAGTGTTTCGTTTGGTTTAATACGATGCTCACCTCACTGCGTTGTTCCACACGTTTTCAGCTAAGGAATTTTGCCACTTTCCGTGGTCTTCTGAACTCAAACAATAACAGTACCAATGCCAGTATAGACACAGACAAACCACAACCATCATCACTATCGGAGGAGAGAAAACTATCACATATAAACTTCTTGAGAAACTACTACTCGGATGAACTAGTTGAATCGATCAAGATTGCTGAAACTGTTATAGAGCCAAAGCATTTTCTCCGCAGAAAGATAAGAACTACTGAATTTGCACCACCATATTTAGATGATTTCAGTAAAAGAGACAAGTTCTGGGATCTTTTAAAAGTTGAAGATCCCGTCGACATTGATTACAGACTACCATTACAGCCAAGTCCTGTTGATATACCGCCAGGCTCTAATTTACCAGAACAAATCTTGACTAAAAATAATAGTATCATTGCAAAAGGTCTTTCAACTTTAACAGGTCTAGATGAGAAATACATCGAGAAACTACATGCTAAGCCATTGATCATGAAGAGAGTCAGTAATCAAACAGCAAAAGGTAAGATCCCAACCAATTATGCCCTTGTTGTTGTTGGTGATAAGAATGGTATGATTGGTATTGGTGAAGGTAAAGATCGAGTTGAAATGAGTAGAGCTGTTTCTAAAGCTCATTGGAACGCGGTGAAAAACCTGCAGTATATTCCAAGATACGAGGATAGAACTGTTCTAGGGGAAGTTGATTACGTTTTCCATGGTTGTAAGATCTTTTTAAGATCAGCTCCACCAGGTTTTGGATTAAGAGTTAATCACTACATGTTTGAGATTTGCGAATTGGCAGGAATCAAAGATCTAAGTGCTAAGATCTATAAATCAAGAAACCCAATGAACGTTTGCAAA
Organism: Wickerhamomyces quercuum; assembly: GCA_030556525.1. NCBI lineage: Eukaryota > Fungi > Ascomycota > Saccharomycetes > Phaffomycetales > Wickerhamomycetaceae > Wickerhamomyces > Wickerhamomyces quercuum. The sequence goes on from JAKTUE010000018.1 coordinate 189,789, forward strand.
GGTTTCATTGAAGCCTTAAGTAAACAGCAAACGCTTGAAGAATTATCGCTCAATCGTGGTAAGAAAGTTGTTGATATCAGAAAGACTTACTACTCAGCTAATTAAGGTCCCCCATCATTACTTGTATATAGAAACAAGAACTCGAAAGACATACATCGCCTTACTCAGTCGTAGCTACTTTGATTACATCTCTCTAGTGCATGATGGAGAAAGTTCATCTTTTATTAAAAACCCACCAGAATAAACCCCAGAAAACTATGAAACCAAGAAATAAAGGATAGAAGCACAAACATATAAAAAAATGGGAAGAACGGAACAATTAAGGACTATGATTATATTGGTATTGATCAAGGGCAATTGTGATTGTGATTGTTTACTGTGGAGTGTTGTCTTATGGTAATTACCTCTATATCCGATAACCTCAAAAAAGAATAAGCTTAAGCTATAAGCATAGAACATAAATATCAGTGTAATAAGTTACTTAAATATCAGTTGCAGGAGCAGTCGGTGGTGGAGCACTCATCGCCCTTCTTTAGCAAAGGAGCATATTTGCTTGTTTGGCAAGTGCAATCACAGTCTCTTTCTGTGTTCTTTAGGGCGACCAGGGCCGAGAAGGATCTGGCTGGGGCGGTGGTGGTGGTGGTTCTTAGGACTGATCTTGCGACGGATGATCTGACGATGGAGAGCATGATTTATTGACTTGGTTAACTGGATATTCACTGATGGACACTGGCTTATTGGTCAAAGTGGCAAGGGAATTGGAGGATTTCTGCCTGTTTAAATAGCGCACGACGATACCGATAACGCAATTTTGGGTGTCACAATTGAAAGCAAGAAAAAAAAAGAAACAACAAAAAACACCTGGAAAACGAAGAGAGAAGTTTTGGGCACCTGGAATTGCATGGGAAATAGAAAAGTGGAATGGTTTGACTGGTTTGGGCGAAGAAACACGCATTCTGTTTTGTTTTTTTTGATTATACTCGTGTTTATCCATTTGTCTCTGCTTGTGCTTAGAGATGTTTAATGAGGATCCACAATTTTGTTGATTATGTACACTGAAAAAGAAGGGAAGAGCACTATAATAGAGAGATAACGGTAGACGTGGAGGTAGTAGTTTCTTACATACTTATACACTCATCTGCTTATCTGCAGTCCTTCAAATTGCTTTGGCAGTTGTTGTGTAGCAGTCAACCTCTCCTTAACCAGCTCACTAATGATCTCAAGCACTTTATCGATCTGCTCCACTAGTAAGTAGTCTCCTGCATTCAACTTGGTGTACTCCAACAACCTTTTCAGTTTCTCACCGTATCCCCTAGGAACTATTTCTAGTCCACCAAAACTAATCAGATCACTTATCAACACAACTGAACTTCTCTTCATGATACTGTTCTCCTCCATTTCTAAAATACCTATGGAGCAGTCTAGTGCATCTTTAATGAAATGCTCAATCCCCATAGCATTGGTCCTTAAGGCCTGTCCGATCAATGACATGGATGACATCCGTATTCTATCGTCGTCATCAAAGTCTCGTATTACACTTAATGTAGCAGAAATGATCTGTCCAACCATTGGACCATTGAACATTTCGTTGGCCCTTAGAATATAGTTTAAAATGACTTCACCTATTTTCAACCTATCGTCAATTGTTTGTTCCTTTTTATCAACATATACCTTCAATAAAAACTCAACTGTATTTTTCGGATCAAACTCAATCAACTCATTCAGACTCTTGATAACATTCAAATAAATAAATGGCTCAGAATCATGCAATTGAATAATATGTAATTCTAAAACCATATCAAGACTTAACACATCTGACTTCTTAATAATCAATTGTCGTAACAAGTAAAGACCATGTGCTCTTATTGGAATCAATGGATCATTAATGTTGATAATAGCCTTTTCAAATAACTCTTTGTCTCTTATTCTTTCATCGTTTTCTGTTGTTGAGTTCGCTTTTGTTTCATCACTCAGAAATTCTTCAATTCTAAGATGTAAAGATACGCATTGTTTATTTGACGGAATCTTTTGTAACAAAGTCGAAATCTCTCTTAAAGTTTCTTTATGTTTTTGTAATTCCGACGGGTCTGTCTCTGAGATGATAGCAGAGAGCAACTCTAATAAGATCGTCAGATTATCAGTATGAATTTCTTCCTCTTCTTCTGCCTCATCATCTGAATCAGCTTCCCCTTCTTCTGTTTCTTCCTGAATGATAGGTTCTTGCTCTTCTTGAAACTTGGTCTTCAATAAATTCTTGATAACTAGTAAGATATCAAGAGGTTTATCCATTAAGATATCTTTGAAATTCTCATTTATCTTCTCTAAAAATCTTAAATCCATCAACATAATGAATGGATTAATCGAATCTCCCAATAAAGAAGCATCTTTATCATTTTGCAAGATCCATCTATTCAAAACTTCTAAAAATTGAGACCTAATCATATCTTCATTTAAATTCTTGAATAATGAAACGATGTTTTTCAAACCTAAATCAATGTCATCAAATATATCTTCATTAGTTATTTTCTCATTCTCTAAATTATTAATCTTAATGATAGAAGTAAGGTTATTCTCCACTGTTGTTTGAAACTTCCAATTCTCACCATTAATTTGTATCAAGTTCAAAATGATATTCTTTAGCATATCATTATTCGACGTTATCGTAAAGAATGAAACAAGAATATTCGATATGATTTTGGAATAATCAAGATTGTTCTTTGTCAAATGCATATAAAAACTCCATAATTTTAAAAGGATTCTTCCAAATAATTCATTCAAAAATTCAACAGAAGTTTCCTTAGTCAGTGAGATCAGAACATTGATACAATCATTCAAATTTCTCTCACTAACAACAACTTCATTATCTTTGAAATTTGATAGATCCGGATCCAAACAATCCCATATTTTTTTGAATAAGAAATCATGAACAATTCTCTTATTTCTTTCATAGATGACCCTAATGAAATTCACAACAACAGAATTCATAACGGGTCTATTAACAAAGATCAACATCTCATACAGCTGATCGAATATTTTCTTGAAATATTCCACTGATGGTATTTCTTTCGGTTTGGTCATCAATATCGTATTAACGTGGTTGAATTTCTCAATATTAACTTCTTCTTCATCTCTAATTCCAACGATGAAATCTATCAGACTCAACACTCCATTTGATCTATTCAGTATTAAGTTTGTCAATCTTTCGGTGATGAATTTTTTATATTTTGGAATGGTAGTATTCTGAATTAAGATCGTATATATCGCAAATAGATTGTATGTATCTGAATTCTGTTCAAAGTATTCAAATTTAGATATCAAAGAAGGATCCTGGTTTTGAATCAGCACTATCAATACGGTTAAGATATCAGTTAGACCTGATCCTTTCACTAACAAATCTTTTAGATCACCTTTTCTCTCGAAGATCTTGAAGAACTCATCAACAATAGAACTCAAGATCTCATAATGCTCCCCTTTAAACTTTGTAAACTGGTATAGCTTGGCAGTTTTCTCGAATGATTTCAGTCTTCGCTGCTCAATAGGAATACCAATTCCATGTGGCAAGAATGGATAAATGAACTGCACTATAATCAAGTTCAACAGATCGCTGAATGTTTTCATATCGTGTAATGAGATAGAAATCAGATGCTGCTGTGTCTCATCAGCTTTTGAAGATTTCCGCTGTTCCAGAGATCTCTGTATCGACAGTTCCTGTATCGTGTGCATGTACTCAAAACTAATTGGTACCAGTGCCTGGATCATGGCCAACTTATCAACTGGGTCCTTGTTGATCTTGTAGTAGAGCTGAAGGATGATGTCCTGATCAGATTCCTCATCGACCGTTAGAAATGTGGACAGTTCCTGGAACTTGTTATCAAGCGGCGTGTTTCGTATCACCTTCGGCACATTCAGCCCCTTCTGCTTCTCCATCTCTCTTTTGTCTGTGTCTTCTCTTTTTAACTACCTCTGCTCTGCTCTGCTCTGCTCTCTTCTTCGTTGTTTTCACTATTTGTTTGATGCGTTTTTTCGCCACTTTTCCCAATCCGGTAACTGTTTACGTTTTCGCCACTTTCTTTGCCATCACGACGATCCTCCCGCGAAAATTTGGCGCTTTTCTTATTTTCCGCGCGAAAATGAATCGACGAAAAAAAAGTGAAAAAAAAAAAGCGAAACTCACACAAATTTGGTGAAGATATCTCATTCATTTGCATCGTCAGACCGTTGTTGAAAGATCTTATCACTCGAATAAAATGTCTGTTGAGGAGAACGCTGTTGATTTGGGGTTCGACCCAACCTTGAAGAAGAAGAAGAAGAAGTCCACCAAGTCTCTCGACGTTGAAGAGACCACTCCGGAAGTTGATGATGTTCTATCAGGCTTAAAGAAAAAGAAGAAGAAATCAAAACCAGCTGAAGACCTGGAATCCACACCAGAGCCTGGCTCGAACGCTGAGGCCGCTGCTGATGAGATCACAGATGCCCTAGGCGAATTGAAACTGAAGAAGAAAAAGAAGAAGTCCACTGCTACCACCGTGGATGATTTCGAAAAGCAATTGGAAAAAGCTGGTGTTCTAGACGATGTTAACGAAACTAAAGAATCAAGTGAGGAACCTGGTAGTAACGACCAAGCACAATACGGATTGCCTTATGATGATTTACTATCAAGATTCTTCAAGATCCTAAGAGCAAACAACCCAGAATTAGCTGGTGATAGATCCGGTTCCAAATTTAGAATCCCTCCACCAATTTGTCAAAGAGAAGGTAACAAGAAAACAGCCTTTGCCAACGTTCAAGAGATTTCAGAAAAACTACAAAGATCCCCAGAACACGTTATTCAATATCTATTTGCTGAATTGGGTACCTCCGGTTCTGTTGATGGTCAAAAAAGATTGATCATCAAAGGTCGTTTCCAACCAAAACAACTGGAAAACGTTTTGAGAAGATATATCATGGAATACGTTACATGTAAAACATGTAAGTCTATCAACACCCAATTGAAGAAAGAAAGTTCAAACAGATTGTTCTTTTTGGTTTGTAATAGTTGTGGTTCCACCAGATCTGTTAGTTCTATCAAGACGGGTTTCCAAGCTCATGTCGGAAAGAGAAAGAAGCTTGCCTAAGTGGTATCAAGAAAGTGCGCTTGCGTTATCATCTTTTATCATGTATATTTGTTCATGTGGGGTTGTTTTTTTTTTTTGGAAAAGGGCTTTAATATAATATAATTAGTTTATTCTACAAGTTTCAATCTTAAGAATCAAAGGTCTTTGACTCATGATTATTGATTATTAATGAGGGAGGGTCTATATCTTAACGTTCTCTAAAATCTTTTTGAATGGTTGACACCAAGAAGACGTTCCATCATTCGACAACATGAATTTAATGAGGTAATCAATAGGTTCTTTACGTCCAATGGTATCAAGATCTTCTATGCACTTTGAAATCAAATTTCTATACTCATCCTTGAATGAATCTTTAATAACGGTTTCTCTCAATCTCTTGGAATAATGATTGAACTCCACTGTAGGCAAATTTGATGGTATTTCCAATAATCTGTTCATTTGCTGTAATACATCTTCTTTCGAAACCACTTTTTGATTCCCACTCGATCCATCTTGCTGCACAGCTGAAACAACTCTTGTTGATGTTTCTGACTTCTTTGGCCCCAACGATGGTCGAACCGTGGGTATTCTAGGTGAGTTACTAGGACTGGATGTGTTGTTGGAGGTGAGATCTGACAGGGTCGAAGATGAGGACTGGTGCAACAGTGCTGCTCTTCTTCTATTTCTCGAGGCGAGCGAGCTGGAGGAAGACGATCTTTTGGTGACGTCGATCACGGGACAGTCATTGTACCCTTCGATCTGTGACTCGGCAACGTTTTGGTAGGAGGTCATTCAGTTTGAAGCGTGTTTTTAGTGGGTTCTTTAAGCCTTGTTTAGTACGGTTTTTCGAAATTTTGTCTTGTTGTTCTTTTTTGTGTGTTACAAAAGGTTAAAGGCGATGAGCATATGAAATTTTGGTGAATTCTGCTGTCAACACTACAAAAGGATCTGACAACGGTTGGGTGCAAGGAAAGGAGGAATGAGTGAGCTGTATATTCTCTGTGTGCCCTCTCTTTTTCAGTGAAGGATTCGGCCATCTTTAAAGATGAGACACTAATTTCTGGTAATGTCCAGATCGCATGATATAAAGTGTAGACCTTCGAGAAGATGATACCTGAAATCTACAATCTATCAATAAAGTAGTACCTTTTCATTTTTAGAGCACAAACGATTCACAATATTGACAAAAAAAGAGAGCTGATTAATTTCTTGATTGAATTTCAAGAGCTTTTGATAATACCTGCTCAATACTGGGTCTCTCATCAACATTAACAACCAAGCACATCTCTATTAACTCTTTTATTTCATCTGAGTAGATGTTATTATTCTTTGGAAACTCGAACTTCCCACTACTTATAGCCAATGTCATATTCCCACCATTTTCCATCTCCTCGTATTCAAATGGAGACACGCCATAAAGTAAGGCGTATAAAGTGCACCCAAGTGACCAAATATCTATTTTCTCATCAATCTCGCTGTTTGTTTTTATATCTAGTAGTTCGGGAGCTCTGTAGGGAAGAGTACAATGTTCGGCAGCCAATTCCTGGATAACAATCGCTTGGTTTCTGGTTTTGATTCTTATTCTTGCCTTAGCGCAACTTCCTAAGTCACAAAGAACGGGTAGTCCATCTTTACTTATCATAATATTAGCCGGCTTTATATCTCTGTGTGCGTAGGCGATAATGTTTGATAGTTCTGTGGCATCAGCATTTGATTCGATAGGTCCAGTGCTATCGATGTCGCTCTGCTGGCTTAACAATTGGTCGTCCTCGTTATCACTGAGGTTGAAATCATCGTCTTCAATCGATGGACCAACTGCATTGCTCTGATGTCTATGCAGATTAGCCAGCCCTCGACATAATCCAATGAACAGTCTTATTCCTTCTTGTTCTTCGATATTCGTGTTATTTATGACATTCTTGTTGATGATATCCTGTAGAGACCCTTTCTCGAAATAAGGCAGTAAGATGTAAACGGTCTTTGATCCGTCCTGCTCCTGAACAATACTTGAATCGATTGATCTGATGATATAAGGAGACCTGAACTCTTTGTAGTTCGAAACCTCCTCCATGGCCAGTTTCACGCTCTCTGCCCCAAAGGGGCATCTGATCTTCTTCAATGCGTAGACAGAGCCATCACTGGTGTCACTAACTAAGTACACGTAGCTGAACCCACCTTCGCCCAGCAGTCTGAGGATTCTGAACTGCGACTTGTTGATTTGGAGAGTTGGCTGGGAGCCGAAGAAACACGGAAGACAGGAGCACAGAAAGGACATTGTTGAGGTGTTGTTAGTCTATTCAATGCAAAATCAGTGGTTTTGTGACAATTTCGTAATTAAAATAAGCACTTTCTTGACAATTTTCCCGCTTAAATTAGTCGTTTTATTGCTTTTCCTTTCCTGCTTTTTAAACTGCCATTTGTTCTCTTGTTTTTCTCTCGAGGCAGAAAAAAAAAAGAAAGAGAGAAAAAAAAAAACATCAACAAAAGCACTGAAGAAAGAGGCGGACTATTCACTTCACAAGCAGAATACGCACGATTTCACTATGGTAAGTGTCCCTTTTGACACGTTTTATGAAACCAGCACACTAACTTTACCCGCTCGCGGTGTCTCCAGTCCATCCAAACCATCAACGCCGACGCAAATAAAGACTTGAAAGGCGTTTCTTTGATCGCTGCCCACTCACATATCTCAGGTTTGGGCCTAGACGAGAACTTGAACCCACGCTCAGATGCCTCGACAGGAGGCTCCCAGGGAATGGTCGGCCAGCTGAAAGCCAGAAAAGCTGCCGGTGTCATTTTGAAAATGGTCGAGAACGGCTCCATCGCAGGACGTGCTGTTTTGATAGCTGGTCCTCCTTCCACTGGTAAGACTGCTATTGCAATGGGATTATCACAATCTTTAGGAAGTGATGTTCCTTTCACAGGTATTGCCGGTTCTGAGATCTTCTCATTGGAATTGAGTAAGACTGAAGCGTTGACACAGGCTTTTAGAAAATCGATTGGTATCAAGATTAAAGAAGAAACTGAAATCATTGAAGGTGAGGTTGTTGAGATTCAAATTGATAGATCCATCACTGGTGGCCACAAACAAGGTAAATTGACCATCAAGACAACTGATATGGAGACCATCTATGAATTAGGTAATAAAATGATTGATGGATTAACAACTGAGAAAGTTTTGGCTGGTGATGTTATTTCAATTGATAAATCAAGTGGGAAAATCACAAAACTCGGTAGATCTTTTGCTAGATCAAGAGATTATGATGCTATGGGTCCAGATACCAAATTCGTTCAATGTCCAGAAGGCGAACTACAAACAAGAAAACAAGTTGTTCATACTGTTTCTTTACATGAAATTGATGTTATAAATTCAAGATCCCAAGGGTTTTTGGCTCTCTTCAGTGGTGATACTGGTGAAATTAGAAGCGAGGTTAGAGAACAAATCAATACTAAAGTTGCTGAATGGAAAGAAGAAGGTAAAGCAGAGATTATTCCAGGGGTTTTATTCATTGATGAAGTTCATATGTTGGATATTGAAGCTTTCAGTTTTATCAACAGGGCTCTTGAAGATGAATTTGCCCCAATTGTTATCATGGCTACTAATAGAGGTGTGACAAGAACGAGAGGTACTAATTATAAATCACCACATGGTGTACCATTGGATTTATTGGATAGATCAATCATCATTCAAACTTCAAACTATAACGAAGATGAAATCAAGCAAATTTTATCTATAAGAGCACAAGAGGAAGAAGTCGAGTTGAATGCCGACGCTTTGAACTTATTGACTAAAATTGGACAAGAAACTAGTTTGAGATATGCCTCAAATTTGATCTCTGTTTCAAATCAATTGGCTTTGAAGAGAAGAAGTGAAAAAGTTGAATTAGAAGATATTAATAGAAGTTATATATTGTTCCTAGATTCTGCAAGATCTGTTGCTTATTTACAAGAATTCTCAGACCAATACATTGATGATGCAGGTAATGTTAACATTGGTGGATTGAAAGAGGTTGCTGTGAATGATGCTGCTATGGATACATCAGCTTGAAACAATGACCTAAAACCCCCCTCCCCCCATAACCAGTGTATAATTATAATCAAAAAATGAGCGGACTTATGTTCTTTTGTAACGAAAACCTACGGAAGTGGTATGGGTAAATTGTAGTATTATGCAACAATAAAATCAAACTGGTGAGACTTGTTACAAGAGAGCACCTCTTGCAAACACATCATCACCCGGCTGTTTTCTGCAACATTAAAGCAATGTGGATTAACAAAGTTAACTCTTTGCATGGGAGGCATACATCAAGATTGGTGATATGCGTCTAAAGAGTATAACTGACGTGAATCGATTGTCAGTAATCATATAGCCTACCAGAAACGATACACGCCTTCTTCGAAACCATTCCCAGGTATATCGCAGGATATATAGAGAAACTGTGTAATCATTCAGCGCTGCAATAACCAAGGAATCATTATTATTGGTTTTATTTGGGAATTTTCCATTTTACCAATATAAATTTGAACGGTTGAATGTTTTATCTGGTTATGGTTTGGCTAAAGGTTCTCCCTTGAATTTTGAAATTCAAAACATCATTAATTTAGGTAAAAAAGACGCTAGTTATTAGTTGTGAATTGTAGTATTATTGTGTGTGTAAGAGTTATTCATGAACTACCTTCAAAACTCTGACAGTCGCTTGGATATTAACGAGTTTGCAAAACAACACTCAATTAGCGCCTGGGGGAGAACCTGGATCCCAATCCACACCAGTCAACTATAGAGTCGAACTACCACCATCTGCCAAAAGAGACAACCTTTTCCACATTTCACAATTGAAACGTCAAAAGTCCCTTTCACCATACTATACAGGTCTACTACCTTCAAACGTTGTGTATTGTGAACTATCTAGACAATTGAGAAAGAGGGAAGGAACTGTCCCTTATATACTTGAGTAAGTGGTATTGTAGAGAGTATTAGAGAGCCAGCATAGGTGCCAGCCACGATGATTACTCATCTGTTAGTCAGCCTATCATGGGTATCTATTACATGAATTCAACTTTATGTAGTTCCCCCGTATTTTATTGTATTTTCTAATCTGTGCAAGAGGAAGAACCCGGACACCACACATTACCCTTTACCTTTATTTTATGTAACACATTCACTAACAGCGCTGTTTTGATGGCGATTTAGTTTAGTCAGTAAAGATACCCTTAAAATGTATCGTTATCCATTCTATTTAAAACAGCAACCCGTCCTTTTTTCTTCAACATCCTTTTTACTTGCAGCACAAATACAAATCAGATCAAAAGTTGCAGCATTATTGGTCTCTCTTCTTTGAGTTTGTTCTGTAGTATTTCTACCATTGTAATTATTTAATAGTATATAGATGTGTTCATTTACTTTAATCTAGATTACGGTTCTTGTCTCTTATAACTTGACTTTTGACTTTTACTTCTATACAAATAGTTTTTTTTCCACTTCATTTCACTCGATAGATTAACCGGAACCTTTAGTGTTTAAAATAAGAGCAATGATCATACCATATAAGCCCAGAACTTCAGCGAAAATAAGTATTAGAACAATACCAACAAACAATCTTGGTTGATGCATATATTTCCGTACCCCTTCATCACCAACAATACCAATGGCATAACCTGAAGCCAGACATGAAAACCCCACAGCTAGGCCACAAGCTAGATGCATGAATCCATTAAATAGTGTGTACTCCTCAGTTGGACTTAAGCCACCAGCAATCAAAACAGCAACGACTAATCCATACACACTCAAGATACCACTCATGACAACTGGGATTAATGATTTCATGATCAAGTCTGGTCTAAAGGTACCAATACCAGCAATACCAATACCAGATTTAGCAGTACCAATGGCAGCACCAGCACAGCTTAGAGTCATTGCAGCAGCGCATCTGGGGACCATTGTTAGTTTAATTACTTTGATAATTCAAAGGATTATGTATCTATGTATAAAATAACTCACCCTGCAAATCCAAAGAATGGAGCAAACCCAGGGGCAAACTCGTTCACCAAATCGGACCTTTTTGAAAACCATTAGTAATTATGCATTGGTAGTGACTGGTAACTGGCATTTTGATACACACATTTAGCTTTCTTTCGTATGTTCAGCTCTCTCTTTCTTGAACGTGGAAGCGAGACAGTTTCTTTAATTTCCTTGACGTATTTCACTGATAGAAAAACAGATAATCTTAGTTTAGTGCTGATAATTACGCAGACAACTGTGCAGGAAAGGGACGGTCTCAGTGTAAATATCAGCACTAACAAATCCTGTCATTTTTGTTTGTTTTGATTTCACAAAACCTAAACAAAAGAAAGAAAGAAAAGAGACAGAAACTTGTTGAACTCTCTTTCTCTTTCATTACGTGTTTGTGTGTGTGGTCTAACAAGAATGGAGCATCACACTAAGATAAACCTGAACTTGACCGATGTCAAGCATCTGCAGTCACAGTTTGCCAAAAGTGCCATGGAGAAGATCAATCTATACCTCCCAACAACAGACCCAGACGACTTCCTCAAGACAAGAGTCATTCAGCTGATTAACCATTTTGTCTATGATATATTAGAGGATTCTAAGCACAGTTTGGATATTGATGGACTGAAACCTGGTGATAATTTAAGAAATCTGCTAGAGAATCCAACAAACGAAACGGAACCTTTTGACTTTTCATTACAAGATCAAGTCAGAAAACTATATCAACAAGTGGAGGATGAAACTATCAAACTAACCAAATTGAGAAGAGAAACACCACTAGAATTGAAAACCAAATACGAAGAATCATTCGAAAAGTCAATAGCTAAGCTGGAGTCATTGCAGAAAGAACTAGAGGATGATCAAAGGGAAGATGCGGAGGATGAAGAGACAGATATATTGAAAGAAAAAGAAGAAAATTTCGAAAGAAATGTCAAATCAAGACTTGACAATATAATAGAGACATATGAAAATTCTATCAAGGATATTAAGGAGATAAAAGATGTACGTATTTTTATTAGCATTGAACTTTTAGGGTCCTTTTTTTACTAACAGACTCTATTTAGTTTATACCCTCTGAACGTGGTGAAATAGAAAAGATCGATCAGATCACGAAGTTTCTCATTGAAAAGTGGTGAGTGCTAGAAGCTTTAATAGGGTCAAGTCAAGTCAAATTCATTGCGACTGTAACAGACGTTGGCCTTTTCAGTTTGGGCCTGAGATCAGAACTCATGGAAAGGTGCTGGTAACTAGTATATAAGGGTGTTTGTCCTGAATCTAGCGAAACTGGTTATCGGTCCAGCTCTAACACAACAAATAACACACTGTCTACAGTGTACTATATGGTTATTTACTTTTCCCTTTGTTCGATGAGCGTTTCTTGATGGCTGTCATCGTTCGTCAATCTAACTAAAGAATCCACCAGTGCATATTGCCTTAATATGTTATGTATCTCTACATGGTTTGAATACAAGTGCCTCCGGCCACTCTTTTGGTCTCTGCATGGCTACATCTCCATTCCTTTGTACATTGACCTCACTAACTTGTATACAGTGGTTGAACTCCACATACGGCACGGTTATGAGCCCCATGATCTGGCCTGCCAAACAATAATTTTTCAAAGCTAAACAAAACAATAAACAAGAAGAAAACAAAGAAAAACACGCTACAAATTCAGCAACAATACCGCGTACTTTTTGGACCTGTCAGCCTGAATTCTTTACTTCACATAATTAAAGAATGTCACCTTCCTCGTCTCTGCCATTCTCTCCAGAGGACATCTTCAAATATTTCCCAATTGGTGATAAATATCCTCCGGCGTTAACAATCGGTTTAACCGTTTTCCTGCCTTTTTTATACATCTTGAATGTTTTCGTTGATGTGAATGAAGCTATAGCACTATCTCCACAATCGTTGCTAAACATCAACTTAAACCAAATATCCTTATATCCCCTCGGTCATCTTAGTATTTTCCACCTTTTGTTCAACCTTTTTGCGCTGATCACGCCTTTATCACAGTTCGAAAGAAGACATGGGACAGTTTATACTGGTGTTATCCTCAATTTGTTTGCAGTCTCCACCGGTCTTTTCTATGCTATCTTAGGTTTGGTTTTCTATCCAAATGGTAAAGTTCTAGGTGCCAGTGCTTGGGTATTCTCTTTCACTGCCTTCTTTGCTTATAAAGAAAGTTTAGTCAAGCCAACATATAGAATCACCCCAACGTGGGCTATTCCAACTCTATATACTCCATTCATTCCATTGTTAATCATTGCTATCATGGTCCCAGGCTCTTCCTTCTTGGGTCATTTCTTCGGTATAGTCTCGGGTTATTTATTAGCTTTTGGCTATTTGGAAAAATTGGTACCATCATCTACCATTATCGAATGGATCGAAGAGAAGCTAACAAAACTAATTGATTTGATCCCAACTCCTTTCAAGTATTACAGAGAAGCTGATGCTAAATATTTAAGAACGCAGGATGAGTATATTTCAATCTTCCCAACCCATGCTTCAACCGGCAGCCCTGAGGCTCCGGGATCCGCACCAGCTGCTGGCTTCCATGGCCAGGGACATGTCCTCGGTGCCTAGATCAACCACCCATTCGATAGACTATAATACACACGGATCCACCTCCTTTGCTCTGTAAATATATAATATATAGCTGGCCTTCTTTCTCTCCCGCGAATATTGCCGTATTTGAACCCCAATGGGGTGCCTCGAAACAGAGAAAAAGAAAGAAATGAGAAACCCAAATTTCAAACACCAAAAAGCGAAACACTTTGACACATTTCGAAGGAAATTCGGTGTGTTGAAGTTTCTCAAACTTGTCGTTTCCAGTTTTTCACTTCGTTCTTCTTTTTTCTGTTTCTTTTCAAACCTTCATTTTCCTGTGTTTTGTTACTGATTCTGTCACTTTGCTGTGCTGTTTATTAGAAATCAGAATTTGATCTCACTGCTTGAAGGACCTCATTTTTCGAAACTTATAAACTGGTCTTCTGTTTCATCTTTGTTTCAAAGGTTGATTTTAATACCACTCTGTCTTTGGTTCTAGTATTCTTTCTCATATTATAGAAATACAACAATGAAACTACAGAGCCTATTAATATTGTGTCTCACTCTATTTAAAGATGCAGATGCGTACGCCATACCCACAAAGAATCACTCTTTAAATGACTATTTTGCTATAGAACTAGACGGCACAACCACCGTCTCCAAGATCATTGATAAGTTCCCACATTGGAAGTATGAACATCCTGCTAGAGGTAACCCAGGCCATTATGTCTTCTCACAGTCGAAAACGGTTCCCATTTCTCCCTTATTCAACATGCATACTGAAAAGGATATAGATACTCTAGCCAAAAGAGATTTTGCTGATGTGGTGACCACACATGGTATCAGAACTATTCACCTATTGCCTCCCAAAAGACTGATCAAAAGGGCTCCAATTCCAGCGGATGCTATTGATTCTTCGATGGAGCCAATAATAAAAGCCCAAAAAGATTTCAAAATCTCAGATCCTGAGTTTCCATCACAATGGCATTTGATTAACCCGAGTTTTCCAGGTGAGGATGTCAATGTCACTGGTGTTTGGGCTCAAAATATCACCGGTAGAGGAATCGTTACTGCCATTGTTGATGATGGTTTAGACTATGAGAGTCCTGATTTAGCATCGAACTTCTTCGAGGCAGGTTCATGGGACTTCAATGATAACACAAAGCTACCAAAACCTAGACTCCGTGATGATTATCATGGCACAAGATGTGCTGGTGAAATTAGTGCTGTTAAGAATGACGTTTGTGGTGTTGGTGTTGCTTATGATTCTAAAGTTGCAGGTATCAGAATCTTATCCGGTGAAATCACAGTCGAGGATGAAGCTGCTGCTTTGGTTTATGGCTTGGAGCACAACGATATATATTCTTGTTCTTGGGGGCCTCCAGACAATGGCAGAGCCATGCAGGCCCCAGAACCATTAGTTGAGAATGCTTTAATAAGAGGTGTCACTGAGGGAAGAAAAGGTAAAGGTGCAGTCTATGTGTATGCCAGTGGTAATGGTGGTATGCACGGTGATAACTGTAACTTTGATGGTTATACAAATAGTATCTACTCAATTACTGTGGGTGCTATTGATCATAGGGGTTTGCATCCTTCTTATTCTGAATCATGTTCAGCTGTTTTGGTTGTCACTTATAGTTCTGGTTCTGGTGAACATATCCATTCAACTGATGTCCATAATGCATGTACTGATAACCATGGCGGTACCTCCGCTGCTGCTCCATTAGCTGCAGGTATTTATACATTAGTCTTGAGTGCTAATCCAGAGCTAACTTGGAGAGATGTTCAGTATTTGACAATTCTTACATCAGTGATTGTTAATGAGCATGATGGCAATTGGCAAGATGCAGCTCTATCTAGATACTCGCATAAATACGGTTATGGTAAGCTAGATGCCTATCGTATTGTTGAGAAAGCCCAAACTTGGAAAAATGTAAATGAGCAAGTTAACAAAACCACTGATTATCATGAATCGAATAGAGATATAGCCTTTGATGAAACTTATGAACATGATTTTGAAATAACAAAGGAGTTTTTGAATGAATTCAAGAACTTAGAACATATTACACTGAACTTGAACATGGATACTTCTATTAGAGGTCAGGTCACAATCGATTTGGTTTCTCCATCGAATGTTGTTTCAAATCTAGGTACCATTAGAAATCTAGATAAGTCAAATGAGGGTTTCAAAGATTGGAGATTCATGACCGTCGCACATTGGGGGGATGAAAATTTTGCAGGTAAATGGATTCTAAGAGTTAAGAATCATGATGCTAAGAACAAAGTTACTTTAAAGAATTTCAAGTTGAGTTTATTTGGTCAAAAAAGAGATGTTGATGAAATTGAGAAAGCTCCTGTGTCATCTTCAACTTCTGAAATTTCCTCCTCTTCTAAACTTTTATCTTCTTCAAGCACTGAATCAACTGTCACCTCCATTTCTGATAACATAGCTTCTACTTCCTCATTACAAGACCAAGTATCTACTACAATTCCATCGAATAAAGGTGTCGATAACGAATCATCTACGTCTTCCTCTATTCCACAAGCTACTGAAACTAATGAGCAATCAGAAGCGAATGGGAAATATCTACAACCTGTTTCGCATTATGCTGAATATTTCATTGTACTGGTGATTATTGGATTTGTTGTTTTGTTGATATACAATAAACTATTCTCTTCAAGAGTAAGAAGAAGTGAACAATACGAATTTGATATCATTAGACCAGATGATTCTGATTCTGATACTGAGCTTGATTTGGATAACAGGCTAGATAACAATGTCTTGTTTGATAGTTCAAGCTTGGATCAAAGCTTCCCAGATGAACATGATGAGAATAATAGAAGAAGAGCATCTGATGATAGTTTTGAGATCCATTCTGATGATGAGCATGATGTGAAAGATAAGAAAGTGTCACCCCCTTCGAAGTGATTGATAATTCATTAATTCAATTTATATATAGATAAGAATTACGCCATCTCATAAGATCACTTCATTACATCTTTTAGTATGATCACTTTATTACATCTTTTAATATAATCACTTCATTACATCTTTTAATATAATTATATACACATCTTTCAAATTCATTAGGCGTCAATATCTTCCAGTTCAAATTCAGTTGAAGGGGTTTCTCTTCCACTTTCACCAACAGCAGAATAATTCTGTAGATCAGCTCTTGAGCCAAATGTTAGTTTTTGATACAATTCCAGTAGTAACAAGAACCATAGGTATATCAAAAATGCAGCGGATGATAAAGTTAACGTATAAGCCCCATGTTCCGATCCTAACCTTAGAACCAAGATTAGTTGTTCTTCATTGGCACCCATAAACATGACACCGGACTCAATCAAACAGAAAGAAGGTAGATATTGGAACGAGTATATCTTTCCACGAATAGCTCTATCATCATGCAATAAAAATGAGATCTCGGCGATTCTTAAAACACCTCCAAGCATCAGAGCGATACCGAAAGTATAATGAATTTTTGTACTGATCTCCAAGTGCTGAGAATGTTGAGACATTGACCAACCTGTGAAGATTAACAAAACGGAAGGAATCCAACTTCTACGACCTCCTCTTGAGAGATACAATCCCAGTAAGCCACCAGCCCACCAGATGATCCCCATTGACGTGTGTTGATAGTCTGACATTGACCATGGCTCAGTTCCCCATCTATGTTCAGTGAAGGTGTTAACGATACCCCATGAAGTCATGACTAAACTATCATAGAATTCTTGTGATCTCTTGTGTGTTGATTCTCTGAAGCGAGGCAGCACTAGGATCATTGCATAGATAAAACCATACCAAATAAAGGCTGATCCCATGATACCATGTGCTAGACATTGGCCTGTATGAACATCTCTACAGAATCCAAATAGTGCGACTGGTGCCAGACAAGTCTTAACCCAGCCGGTCAAGGTCAATAGGACACTCAGGGTGCGATGGATGATATTGATGGTTCTTTCACCTAGTTTTGCAATCCATTTCAGAGAACTTTTGCCCTCCCTATTGACAATGAGATCGGTTCCTGAGTTGATTGAACCAAATACAACAGTAGCAATGTTCAAGAGCAGCAAAAACCAGGCAGTTCCTCTGCTTGTTCTGTTCTCGACGCCATCGGCATCTGGAAATCTGAGGAATATCGCCTCCACGGCAGCGTATGCCAGGGACACGAACTGTAGCAAGACAGCAGTGTGTATTTTCCTAGCGAACGTGAGAGTCGTTGATACCGAAGGAAGTATGAGCAGTAAGAACAACGTCAAAAGCCAGTGGAAAGTCTTCGAAGCACCGTGTGTTATCTCTGGGGGCGTGTACTCCACGTCGTCATCGTCATGGCCCATCTCCATCGCAAATGCTACTGTGGAAAGGGCCAAAAGAAGCGATGATCTAAATAAAGGTGTCATCTTGCGATATTTGCTCTCTTAACGGGAATTGTTTGTGGTTGATAAGGAAAAAAAGGGTGGTCAAAACGGTGGTGAGAGCTGCGAGCTGGGATATTCAAGCAATTAATTCAGCGATTGCCTAACCAAAAGAGTTTGTTACTGTCGAATCCTCTCTTTTCCAGTTTCTGTTAGATCAGCAGACTTTTGGGTGTGCCAAATTGATTTGTTTGTTGATTTTCCGCTTCACGTTTTTACCGAGCTTCTTTCTCATTCATCTCAATCTCTCAGAGAAGAGGTAAATCACCCGTTGGCAGTTCCCTTTTGGCACAAAACGGTGTGAAATGATAAGAAAGATGTGTTTTTGAGCTGGTTTTTGAAGAAATTGGGCGTTTTTATGCCTATGTTACTGTTATTGATGAATTTGACTAACTACTATGGATGGAATTTAGGAGTATCACTCATGAAACCATTTGCTGCAACCAATAAACTCACATTTGAGAGGGTGTCACCAATAAAAAAAACAATTGATTTGTTCGTCGGTGATGCTAAACTAGTGTTGAGGGATATTAACAAAATGGCCTGGTGTGTTTTATTGGTGCATTTGTGCTCTTCCATGGTTTCAAATGACTTCAATTTACACTTTTCTTATGGCTTTTGTGATGCATCACATTTGTTTCAGAATTCGATTCATACCTGATACCTCTAAAATGTGCTGAACCTGAAATGAGAAGTGGCCATTTGATCCTTTCATCTTTAATAAAACAACTTGCAATAGCAGTTTTGCCCTGATGTCTTTATTACTCCTTTTTGCCCTTGTGTCACTAGCTCAAGCAGGACTCTTCTCCCATACGCCTCAACAGATGGACCACGAGGATGTTCATTATTCAATACAAGATATAATTGGAAAGTATAAGAACTTTACAAACATTAAAAGAGAGGTGTCACTATACAATGAGCATCCAGAATACGACACTTTGTGTATCAAGCAGGCTTTGTCCCCAATACTATCACAGTGCTTGAAGAAATCCATAAGTGAACTCGATCCGAAATTACGCTCAACAGCAGCTGTTAGATTATCTATTTGTGAATTCCAAGTCGCTAATATTGAATATCCTACAGAGTGCCAATCTTTGTACTCAAATGCTGAGTTCGATTTCAACGAATGTATCAGTTCAATGGAAAGAAAAGCGCAGTGGTGGACAAGTTATAGTGGTTATTATCGAAGTATAGGTGAGATATGTCATTATGAAAGTCTTCCTTATGAAAAAGATGCAATCTGGGAACTGTTTATGAATGTCATAGAACATTATGAAAAAGTATTGACATTCATGAATGATTATACTAAAATGACTGAAGCTTTCAAAGAAGAATCTAAAGGAAGTTTCAATGATTTGAAGAATTTTATGACCGAGATGATGAACTCTACAAAACTGAATAAAGAGACCAATGAATTCATGTGGGATTCCATCAAACAGCAATTGAATAAAGTTTCAGAAACTTCTTTGAATGTAACGGATATGGTAATAACACAGAGCCATTCTATCGAACAAAATCTGATAAGTTTTTTCAACACCGTTGATAAAGAATATGAGGAGAATATATCATTCTTGAGAGACAAATTTCTTTATGATCTGGAAGAAAAAGAATCATTAATGCTGAGGTCAATCGAAGATACTAGATCACGGTTACTCTCTTTGAATGTACTTTTCGAAGATGGTAATACTCTCTCTTCAAGACTAAATAAAAACCTCAAGATAGGCATTAAAAACTCACGATCTTTGAACGAGAGTATTACTCGAATGGACACTAATGTGAATGGTCTGAACGGGGAAGTTTCACATGTGAGAGAACTGATTGTTGATGTAAGTGATATCTTGAATGATAATCCATTCATGCGAACCGTCATTTACATAACATCACGAATAACAATGACTTTAGAAGCCATCATGCTGTTTGTTTCGGTGACAAGCTTGATATTCTTTAGTTTAAATTGTCTGAATTTGGATTTTTTTAGATTAGTTGGAGTTGGACTATTTTCTATTCTTGTCAGTGTGATACTCTTGTATATATTGCTACTTCTTACAAATAGAGTATTTATTTAAGATTCTTTTAATGTTAAAAGGTGAATATTATAGTAACGTCGTAAAAAAAGTAGCAGTAGCAAAAAATGATAACGAAAACCAAAACATGATACTAGCATTTGAAAGAATTAGTAAAAGAAATCCAAAGTCCCATGAACCTCCCATGAAATATGTGTAACGCTTTATAAACTGTATGATCAATTAAGAACTAATGAGAATCGAACAACCATAGAAAAAAAAGAAAGCAATAATTGGAACTCTATAAGCAAAAAAAATAAATAATTATTAGAATGAAAAATAAGGTCTTTCCCTCTTTTTTTCTCGTATTATTCCTCTTTTACTTCTATAGTTTAGCAGCTAGTTATTTTTTAAAGAATTGGGTCTCCACTTCTTGAATTATATGTTCGACAATTTCTGGGTTGGCCAAAGTAGACAAATCTCCTAGTTGATCAGCTTCATGACTTGTGATTTTTCTTAAAACTCTTCTCATGATCTTACCGGATCTGGTTTTTGGTAAATCGTCAACAATGATGACAGTTTTTGGACCAGCAAATGGACCGATTTCACCACGAACTTGTAAAATCAACTCTCTTCTCAATTTATCTGGGGTGATGTGATCTTCCTTATCGAGTATTTTAGCATTGGCTTCAATCAAGTAACCAGCTTTTAATGAAACAAAAGCAATGACGGATTGACCAGTCAATTCATCTGGGATGCCTATGACAGCAGCCTCGCTAACACCTTTGTGTTCAACTAAAGCAGCTTCGATTTCGGCAGTAGATAATCTATGACCTGAAACGTTAACGACGTCATCAACTCTACCACGGATCCAGTAGTAACCATCATGATCTCTACCAGCACCATCACCTGTGAAGTAGTGACCTGGGTATGGCTTCAAGTAAGTTTCAATGTAACGGCCATGGTTATTCCAGACGGATCTGGCCATTGATGGCCATGGTTTTCTAACAACTAACACACCTTCAACGTCATTTCCAGTGATTTCTTCACCAGAGACTGGGTCAATGATGGCAGCATCAATACCAAAGAATGGTAAAGTGGCAGAACCTGGTTTTGTTGGAGTAACACCGGCTAATGGTGCAATTAAATGAGAACCGGATTCTGTTTGCCAGAAAGTATCACAAATAACGGCTGTCTTATGGCCAATTTTCTCATGGTACCATTCCCATAAATCTGGGGCAATTGGTTCACCGACAGACCCTAATGTTCTCAAAGACGAAATATCATATTTGTTGATGAAATCTTCACCAACTCTCTTGATCAATCTCAAAGCAGTTGGAGCAACGTAGAAATGGGTGGCTCTATGACGTTCAATGATTCTCCAGTAACGACCGTAATCTGGGTACCCTGGAGTTGATTCAAAGATAATCGAAGCAGTACCAAGGGCTAATGGACCATATAATGCATAAGTATGACCAGTAATCCAACCAACATCACCGGCAGTAAACAAAACATCATCTGGATGGATATCGAAAACGTATTTGGTACTTAAAGCGGCCCCTAGTAAGTATCCCGCAGTGCTGTGGACAACACCTTTTGGAGAACCAGTTGAACCAGAGGTGTACAATAAGAACAATGGGTCTTCAGAGTTGACTGGTGTTGGTGGTAAGTAGCCTCTTGATTTGGCGGTCTCTTCGTGCCACCAGAAATCACGACCTTCCTTCATTGGGATTCCTTCAGAACCAGTTCTTTTGAAGACTAAAACTTTTTCTACAATTGGAGTGGAGTTCAAAGCTTCATCAACAATTCTTTTGGTGTTGACGATTTTACCACCTCTTTTACCTTCATCACAAGTGATGATGAATCTGGAGCTAGCATCGATGACACGGTCTTTCAATGACCCAGCAGAGAACCCAGCAAATACAACTGAGTGGACAGCACCCAATCTGGCAACAGCCAACATTGCAATGACAGCTTCAGGAATCATTGGCAAGTAAACGGCGACAGTATCACCTTTCTTAACACCCCAACTCTTCAAAACACCAGCAACCTCTGAGACCTGTCTTAGCAATTCACCAAAAGTGATGATTCTGTTTTCTTTTTCATCATCGGCCTCGTAGATTAAAGCAGGTTTTGATGGATTCAATAAGGCGTGACGATCAACACAGTTATAAGAAGCGTTCAATTCACCGTTCAAGAACCAAGCGACATCACCATTTTCTAGAGAACCGCTCTGGACTTTGTCGAAAGGTCTGCTCCAGTCCAACAGCTCGTTGGCCAATGGGCCAAAGAACGCGTCTGGGTCCTCAATTGACTGTCTGTGTAGAGTTTTATATTCTTCTAGAGAAGACAGAAAAGGTTTCTTTGGAGCCTGTTTCTCAAAGAACTCTTTTGGCGCGTTGTGTGTTTGAGCGTGGTTCGCTTCGTGGACGACTGAATGAGTGGCGGTCATGGTTATATCAGAAGGAGATGAAGGCGGATATCGTGTTCTCTCTCAATCTCTCAGACTCAATCGATTAGTGTTTTTTGCCTGGTGATGATTTGGATGTTTTTTTATGCGTCCAGAAATATTCAAAACCATCGATTTTTTGGTTAAACGATATAGTCTCTCTTTCGGGTCTGGCATGGACTGTGTAGGACTACTTACTCCTAAGAAATACACAAACTCGAACGAAAGGAAGAGGTCACAAGAGAGACTACAAACAGTCGCATATCTATCGGACATATGAACCATTGCCAGAGATAAGGCGAATTGCTTTGTCGCAAGGGAGAAAGGGAATCCTTGTGGGTTATTACCATAGTGTTTTCTATGCACCACCTGCAATAATGTTAAAGAACTTAAGTGTTTCAGAAATATCACCAATTTTGTTGGAGGACTGAAGAATCTGTTGGGTGAGCCATTACAGTAATAATCGCGGGTTGTAGTGTGGTAGTTAGTCGCGAAAACCCAGTCCTCCTTTCCGCCGACCACCAATTTGTACAGTGTGAAAGACCAAGCCAGAATCGAATGGGACGAACAAAACAAATGACTTTGCACACAACTTGATTCGTTCGTCTGGAAGCCGGTTGATGATTCGAGTCAATGAAGAGTGTACATATTAGTTAAGCTTGTCCTTCGTCCGTCTGTGTCCGATACTTTTGGGAAACAAGAGCTCCTAGTCCCTCTCTATCTAGAGATCACTCTCTCTTGTGGTCTCGTTTACCCCAGAAAATAGGTTGATAACACACATACTCTGCTATCAACACAAGTAGAGCGATGATGAATTCTCGGTTGTATGCTTCAATTGCCATAACTTTTTCTGTTCCTGAGTCTTGATTGCTGACACAATTGTGGGATTAAGGAGTTCCAGTTTGGATTTAGGGGAAGTTTATTGAGATATATTCGTACGATATTCCTCAATCTTTGCAAAAGTCGGCTCCTATCAAACACAACATCCTTCATATCCTGGGGGCTGTTCAATGTACATCAGAAAACTTATTTTAGTTCTGTTCTGTTAGGGTAGACTTTTATAAGTATTATCATGGATGATCAACAGTCTTTCAACTATAAAACTAGTTCTCAGAGATCTTTGTGCTCTCATCAAAATTGTTGTTCAAATGCCCCCTAAGTATAAGTATTCCAGTTTCGTCAGAAATGACAAATAGAATCTCCGTGTCGTCAAGAGTATTTTATCGTACATGTAGCATTATTTGTAAAAGCTAGATGCAAAATAGTTAGTATCCATTTGACAGTTTAAAGGTTAGTTAGTTGTACTACCCTCGAGTTCAATTGCACGATCTCAGTGATTAAAGATAACCATAACCATAAGTCAGCGGTGTATCTCCCGGGTAACTCTAAAATTTCTCTCAAATAGAGCGCACGGAAGGAACTCCTTTCCTTGAATCAATTGAAGATTATATAATTTGACATATTTATGAGTGGTATAACCAAGATAACTGTTCAGTGATTCATAACATAACCAGTCATGGCTAGTGGCCATTATCAATGGTAACTAAACCTTTGCAAGTTAATAAATGATGCGGACAAAACCATCAGAGCTTTTAGTTAAGACACAGCCTGTATATGGTAAACGTACAGGTACTAGTAAAAGCAGAAATCATATCACGACATCCTGGCAACGACACGCCATTTTTGTTTACCTGTTGACATATCAGAGGAATCCAGCACCGATAAAGCACGCAATGAGAGTAATTACATCACAACCTCAACTGAACAAAGCCTTTGCTTTCCATCACGGACTGTCAGATCTCAAATCACTAGCTGTATAATGTAATAATAATAAAGCCCCCGTAAGAAAGGGGAAAGCCTTAAACCAAAATAACTGTGAGCTCGATGAATTGAGCCCATTCTTTTATTTATAGAACGCACATAGTTCGACGCCGGTTTCTGCGCCCACTTCCCGAAGCAGAAGGTCGCCGAGATGATCGCTTACGTAAGATATTTTCCAGATAAAACAGACAAAAGAAGGGTGCGAGTAGCTGTAGCTGTAGAAAGTGGTGGAAATGAGTGCCGAAAAGGTCTGTGTGTGTGTGTGTGTAAACGATGAACAGAGTAGCAGAAGGGCAAATACTGGATCGTATACACCATTTCTCTCTCACTCTCTCTCTCTCAGCCATAAACAAAGAACCAAAGAACCAAAGGCTTCTCTCACATCACCAGAGCCCCTTTGAGTGTTTCCTCGGTTACAGTTTTTGTCACAGCCCTCCCACAGAAATTTGGGTGTGAAATCAGGGAAAAAAAGGCTTATAAAGTATTAAAAATCTCCTCACCTCTTTCATTTCCGCCAGTATCTCGATAATAAGCTACACACATTACACTTCTCACAGCGAATTATCATGAAACTCTCAGTTCTCACATCGGTCGCTGCTTTCCTGGTCTCAGTCCAAGGGCTGGAGATCTTCAAAAGACCAACACTAGACGATGCCGCCAGAATCGCCCGTACTTTAATCTCTAGAGAATCCCTAGTCAACATCAACACCATTTATCAATCAGGCGATGACCAAGGCTTGCCAGCCTCCTTCGTTGAGTATTATGCCGACTGTGGTGACGGTGACCCAGTCATCCTAGCCATTGACATCGGTACCTCCTTCAGAAACATCAATAACGGCTCCCCTGTTACTTTAACTGTCAGAACAGGCGATCACACCTACAAAGAAGAAGTGAGCAGACAATATCCTGGATCAAGACCTGACTCTGTTGCTGGTTCTCCAAGAATCAACTTGAGAGGTGAATTCAAAACAATTGAATCTGGTGATCAATACGATGCCCTCGAGAAATGTTTCTTATCAAGACATAAGGATGCTGCTTGGTGGTTACCAGGAAATCCAATTCATAAATCACATTTTGTCAAATTTGAAGTCAAAGATGCCTACTTCTTAGGTGGTTTCGGTGATACTGGTTACATTGGTAAGATTCCATCTGAAGATTATCACAAGGCTGAGTTATTGGACCAAATCGTTGATGGTCAAAACGTTGAAGTCGAAAGATTTGGTGATGAAAACATCAGAGACTACGCTTTTGAGGCTTACATGCTAAAACACAACATCAAAGACTTGACCAGATCTTATTACTCTAAAATCTCCAATCAAGTTGACTTCTTCAAGTCCGTTATCGCTGGTGAAACACAAGATGATGCTACTTTAGAATTATCTGATGAAGAGTCTCAATCCGTTTTAGACATTATCAAATCAAAATTCGAAAAAAGAGATGAGTTAGACTTATCCAAATTAAACGTCAAAGAGTTATCTAAAGAACAACTGGTAAAGATTGTTGAAGAATTAGAGTCATTAAAGACTCAAGTCTACCAATACGGTGAGGAAATCCTAGCTAAATTACCAGCTGAGGAAATACCATACCACAAATTTGGTGATTTTTATGAAGATAGAGAAGAAGATGAAGATTCTTACGAAGATCATGAGTATAGAGAAGAAGATGAAGACTTTCACGAAGATCATGAGGATAGAGAAGACGGTGAAGAATCAGATGAGAAAATACCATACCACAAATTTGAAGAATACCACGAAGATCATGAGGATAGAGAAGACGGTGAAGAATCAGATGAGAAAATACCATACCACAAATTTGAAGAATACCACGAAGATCATGAGGATGAAGAGGAACAGAAGCCTTTAATCAACTTACAATCTTTCCGTGAACATGAACGTTATAGACACCATCAGAAAGAGTTTGATGACCATCCAAGTCATCAGTTCAAAGATGACATCACTATCGTTTTGTTCGAAAAAGAAAATTAGATTTGAACAGGTTTTATAATACTAATTTCATGAGATCCGTTTCTAATGCCCGTGTGTGTTTTTTTTACTCAGTTACTTACTTTACTCCCTTCTATGACTCTTTTTATTGATTTTGGCGTATTATTTGGATGTATTCTTTGATTCTTCTTTTTATCTTGGTGCTTATCGTTCCTTCATTAGAGAGAGGAACTTCTTTTGGTGGGGAATTTTTGTTGATACTTTTATGGTATATTTACTTTTTATTTAATTTACGAATAGGAACTTGTTATTGTAACTTGAAGTTTTTCTTAGTAGCTACCGGAGATTGTTTGGAAGGACTTCTGATCTCATGGATTCATGATAAGCAGGATGTTCTCTGAGCAGCTAGTAAATGCTGGAGTTTATGTCGTTCGGCGTAATTTTCATACTCATAGTGCTTTGTGTGCGTAATTGTCAGAACACGTTTCCATCTCTTGAATACATTCATTGTCTGTATGCTTGAACTTATCTCATCGCATATGTCTCTCTTTGGCTGAAGCTTGTGGTGCTCTCCAGGTCTTTATATAGGAGGGAAAAAAATGCCAGGCTCCTCTACTTTAGAGCTGCTGAACTTGCATCTCTGGATGCATCTCTCCCAGTTCATAACCCCCAAGGATCTCTACCATCTCAGTCTGACTAGCAAATCGCTACGAGAAACAGTTCTCTCAAATGAACTTTGGAAACACCATGTCTTCTCCAATTGGTTCTCGGTTGATGATTCTGATCGTGAGGTCTATGAAACTATTGATAATTACTATCAGCATTTCATTGCAGCATCGAACATGGACTCTAAGGTGTCTCATCTTTTGGATTCAATGGTTGGGTCAGATAATGCAGAAAATGTTCTCAGAGAAGGTTGGGAACTTGTTAGATTCGAGGATCCAACGTTGTCCATCATCCCCTTACTGAACAAGTTGCGAAAAGACAGGAATATAGATTATAGAAAGAGATGGTATGCTTCATCGATTCTTCAGGCAAAAAGGAAAATCCAAGCAACCAATCACTACGATTCTATCTTCAAGAAAAATACTTACTCATTTGAGGAGAACTTCTTCCGCTTGAGTCGTCTCGATCCTGCGTTCGATGATCTATTACCATACAGAAAGAGATTCCTCGATAATGTCCTACAGTTAATCAGGTCAGATTCTCAATTCTCACACGAGAAATCATTACACAAAAAGATAGTAATAATCGTCAGTGCAGTTGAAAAGGTCTTTAGTCTTAAATGTGCTGGATATAGATCAATATTTAACAGAGTTCAATCTGCTCGACGTGGTGAGGGTTATGAAAGTTTCTCGATATTGAGAATATATGCTGGTGAGGTTTACGGTAACGATATCCTACGATTCTCAATCATTCAAAAGGTGGCTTCTCTTCTAGGTATCAAGTCGTACATAACGCTTTCCTTCCTGGTGATACATGATGAATTGGAGGTTAATCATGAAAGGTGCCTAGTAAGCTTTAAGGGGGAACAAATAAGGGTATACACAATCGACTATCTCAAACGGTTTATTTCGAGAGGAGGAAATGGAACATTCATGGGGACCATGGAAGAAATGTTAAGTCCCATTTCACCAGACTATTTCAAACACTTCTTAGGAGCGATGAGTGCAACAACGAGTTTGAAAGAAATTTTAGGTTTTGGGTATGGTACCGCTGATTACAAGATGCTTTATCCAATTTCAAAAGTTCATTATGAGACGAATGCTAATCTCTATCCAAATTATTTTATTTATATAAGGAACATCCATATGAAACAGAGTTTCTGGAATAGTGACCACTGGGAAATGTTCTCTAATACCTTGACTAAAAATCCATTCTCTATTGCTCATTTTGAACGCAGATTTATAGATTCCTACTCTCACTCGGATATCGAACTTATGAAAGAATCGGCGATACTAAATTTCTTCAATCCACTCAAGTTGAAACCGTGTGATAGAAATAAACTAGAAGTTAAACCATTATACAAAATCGGTCAAATTTGCAAACATATAAGAGAAGGATTTTATGGAATTATCATTTCACATGGGGCTTATTATCGTTTGTTTCCTCAAGGAGAAGATTATAACGTGAGGGAAAGCAACTTGACACTAGTTGAGAACCCAAGTGTGGAACTCGTCGAACTATTTTTAGATGATCCAAAGATTGGAGTCTTTTTCACAAGATATGACGAAACCACTAAGAGTTTTATTCCTAACAAGCAGTTATTGAAGTTATTTCCAAACTTATGAAGTGAATGAAAAGAACTGCTGAGGGCTCATTGACACTTTTCACTTACTTATTGACAAACTATACTTAATGACTATATAGAGCAATGAACGTCTACGAAAAAAACCAAAATAACGCTGAATCATTTTATATTTAATAATATCTAAATTTTAACTTCATTAACATTACTTTCTTTGTTATTCTCGTCGTATTCTATATCAATCCATTTGTTTTCTTCTCTTTTCAATTCACCTGTTGGGAAGTAATGATAACTAGTCTTAATGGAAATAGCAAATGGTGTATTATCAAATGAAACCAATCTTAACTTACAGTAAGTTTCATCTGGAATAGTCTTCACAACTTTGACGAATTCTGTCAAATTAGGAGTTGCAACACCATTAACATGAGTGATGAAATTAGTGTGTGAGATACCATAAGCACGAGCTGGAGAACCTCTTCCCATACTAGTGATATAAACTTCACTTGGTAGTTTAACAATAGCTTGTCTAACTGCGTGATGAGGGGCTTGTAAAACAGCACCACACCAGAACACTAGATGATCAGTGGATTTAACTTCAACGGTTGGAACTTTCAAATCTAATTCTTTTTTTCTTCTAACAATCTTGAAATCCAAAAGTTCTTTTGAGCCGATGTTAGAAGTAATATCATTCAGACCATAAATAACTTGACCATCAACAGATAGAACGATATCGCCAGGTTCTAATATTGACTTCTTAGCAGATGAATTTATTCCTTCAGGACATGTCACTCTTGAAACTGTAATGAATTGTAATCTATCTTGACCGGAACTCTCTATTTTTTGGATCCATTCATCTGAAACACCTCTAACTCTAGCTTGAGCAATTGGGATGGCATAGAATTCAGCATCAACGATTCTAATGGTTGGATTGATTTCTCCCTTTTGCAAACTTAAAAGGTCCGGAATCTTGGTTACATCAATTCCCATTTTATAAACAGTTTCATTTTCTCCATTATTATCTCCTAAGAATGATAACCATAAAGCTCTGATGGTTCCATCTTCATCAACGACAACACCGGAGGAGCATTCATTGGTTAAACTGGTATCAAAAGAAACAATTTCTAGATTTGAGGCTCTGTAACGTGGGGTAGTGATGTTTCTTGGGACATTCACTGTAGCAATATCAGCAACTTTGGTATTCTGGAAAATGACCCTCTCATTGTAATTATAACCAATAAAAATAGCTTTATCACCTCTTTTTAGTGGAGTTCGACTGAATTTTGGGGTTGAAACTTCTGAATTTTGAATCAAGGAAGGATCATATTTAATTATAGCGTAATTTTGAGTTGGATGCAAAAAGACAACTTCAGCTGGAATGTTCAATGATTCAGCAACAGTAATCTCAATATCAACACAATCATGAGGGACAATATTACGTGACACTATGACATATCCCTTGGAAGCATCAATGACAAGAGCATAGCCTCTTCTTTCGGTGAACGGAAACGAATCAACGGGAACATGAATATAACATGTGACTAAAACAAAACTTTTTGATAATTTAGCACAGCCTGGATGCTCAATTGGAATATCAATGAACTTAACATTCTTTGGCGTTGGTTTAACAGGCGGTAGAGGATCACCTAAAGTTTCAAAATCCCATAAACCACTCTCATCATTTCTTGTTGCCAATCTGAAACTTGAGTACCAATGACGATCAATGTATAACAATCTGATAACTGGAGAATGTAAATCTGTTATATGGCGAGCAGTGATTGATATTCTTGATTTATCTGGAACTTGTTTCATGACTTCAATTAAATGATCCAAATCTTTCACATCAATATCATTCAAAGTTTCGATCACCCAACCAACAGGGTCATTTTTATCAACAATGAATGAACCTCGAGCGCTATTAATGAAGACACCCTTAACTGGAATAGAATAGATTCTAGCCATTTGATAACTCATATCATTGAAAGATGCACCAGCAACTTCTAGATATCTATTTGGGGTAATCTTATGAAGATCACCAACTGTACACTTAACAACAACATTCTCACCACCTCTTTGAACAACAATTTCAACATCTTGACCAACTGAGGAATCCAAGATATCATCGACTGTGATGAACGTGGAGATTTCTTTTCCGTTGATAGAAACTAAAGTATCACCTTCTTCAATTAAGCCATCTGCTGGACCTTCCGGTAGAATAACCTCAGCGACTAATAGACCAATGATTTTAGGGAAATTTTGACGAAATTCAGTTTCAACCTCGCTCGATAAACCCAAACGACGACATTCATCGAATGGTTTTAAAGTCCATTGGACCTGAATAGTACCTCTAGTAATTGGTTTGTTATCTTGAACACATTTTAAGGCTCTTTTAATACGATATAGAGGTAGGAAGAAATCAGTAGAGGCCTCACTGGAACCACCAGCTTGTAAGGCGACAGCATAACCATTAACATCAACAACAGGGGACCCACTGGATCCACCGGATGCACTAGCAGCAGCCTGTATATACTCGGTATTGAAATCGTTATACGTTAGACCACCATATTCTGGGGCATTTCTGTCCAACCTACTGATGAAACCAGCTAAAATAGATAATTTTTCACCTGCATCATTACCAACAACTCTAATTTCACAACCAACGGTGGCCAATTCAGGTCTTAGGTCTAATTGTTTGACTTCCATGTATTTCAGGTTCTTTGGATCAAACTTAAGGAAACCAAAATCATGGACGGGATCTCTATAGATTGGTTTAACGAAAACTTCTTCATGATTATCAAAGATTGCGTAGCCTGAGAAAGGGCCTGCACCGACAACGTGTCTATTGGTTAGAATGATACCATTTTTGGCATCAACTATAAATCCAGTAGCTTCTGAGACTAAAGAGGCATCACAGTCAAAACTTGCAGTTTGTGCAAAATGAATGGAAACAACGCTTTTGATCACTTTATCAATTGTTTTACGCCATTCACCAGATGCTATTGAGTCATTGGACAGAGGAGTGATGTTCAAGCTTTCTATATCAGACTGGTCATCCATTGACAAATCCAGTGATTGGTCAGTGTCCAAAGGTTGAGCAGGTGGTTCCTGATCTTGTAGTATGTTTGAGTTTTGACGAGATTCTATATTAATCTTCTTTAATGGAGTACCATTTAGATCGGTTTGATCCGTAGGTGTTCTTTTCAAACTCATATTTATGCTAGAATTTGAGGATAATATGCTATTGTTCTGAAAAAAAAGAGTAGATGAAGAATGGGTAGTACTAGTAATAATAGCTCTTGAACGCAAGTGATTGATCTGTCTAAAAGATGAAAGTCTAGGGCAAAATCTCTTGCAAGAAGAAATGAGCATGCAAAACCAAAAAAAGAAGGGCGCAAATACTGCTTAACAAATATGTAAAAACAAGTCTTTTCGAGTAGAGCAACCAAAACAGAGAATCTACTAAGTTTCCTCTGAGATTCCGCTTCCTTCAAAGCACTTTTTGGTGGTGGCACTTGAAACTTTTTTTGTTTATTTTTCACCAACAAACACAAAAATTTTCTAGTGCTTAGTCACTGATGACATAATATATATGGAAAGATGTCAGGGGTCTTGAATTGGGAATTAAAGAGTAACATTGTTAGGGAAGTGCTTGATTTTATTAGCATATTATACTTGTAATAGTCTGATTTAACCATTAACCAATTTAAAACTGGAGTTTAGAGACAATTCATTTCTAGAAATTATCAATATTAAAAGCTCAACTAACACACTTTAATAATTTGAATTCTTAGAATGTAAGAAAGTATCTTGATTTAATAATAGTTCAAAGATTATTTACTCTAAAGATGATATAACGGGCAACAGTTACTCATAAAACCTACATAAGGATCGAAAAAAGTACAAATTTGTAATCGATTTTTGCTTTATTGAGAAACCTTTAAATTTGACAATTTCCATTGTCCGGATTTGCCATTGATTCTACACTATAAAAAATTATAATTAGTAAAGAACAGTGTCCCGTTTCAACATTTGTTTACAATCTCGATTGTGTCAAATTCCAAAGGTAATAGACTACACCAAAAAATTGAAATAAACAGGAAACAACAAGAAAAAACAGAAAGTAACACCTCTCTTATTGGCTATTAAAGCTTTCATTAGAGACGAGGCAGACCTACTATTTATATGTATCTAGAGACACAGACTACTGATGACAATGTAACCCATAACGGTGCATCAAAATTATACTATCCGATACAACATTTAATATACACACAGACTTAATCCATAAAATACCTTTAAAAACTCATTAAAAAACAACAAACATGAAATAAACAAATTAAATTATCGTTAATAGACCAAACCCCCTATAATTCTTGGGATGCTTTGGTAGCTTTGGTTGATTTTTTTGGTAAAAGGGTTTGATGAATGTTTGGTAAAACACCACCTTGAGCAATAGTAACATGGCCTAATAATTTGTTCAATTCTTCATCGTTTCTGATGGCTAATTGTAAATGTCTTGGGATGATTCTGGTTTTCTTGTTATCTCTAGCAGCGTTACCAGCTAATTCCAAGATTTCAGCAGCTAAATATTCTAAGACGGCAGTCAAGTAAACTGGAGCACCAGAACCAACTCTTTGAGCATAGTTACCTTTTCTTAGTAATCTGTGAACTCTACCGACTGGGAAAGTTAAACCAGCTTTAGCTGATCTTGATTGAGAGGCTTTTTCAGAAGAACCGGCTTTACCACCTTTACCACCAGACATTGTTAATGATATAAATATTAGTTAGATTTGAGGACGAAAGAGAAGAAGTTCTTTGGAGTGTGTTGGTTGTACAATTGGGAAATTGGGGGGTTTATATAAGTTTTTGTATAGCTGGAATTTTGGATTTGGGATGTCGCCACTTGTTTTGAAAAAGTGTGCTGGTTGCTGAGTTATCGACCAATCACAACGCTCGTTGCTGGAAATTGGTGTTCTGAGTTCTACACTTTTCTTGTGTGTAATTACCGGAACGGGATATTTGTGTTCGTTTTGTCAAGAATTTCACGGTTTTTAGTTTTTTTCGAAAAACGCGCGTTTTGTGTTGGCCATGTTGTTGTCTTGATCGCCGTTCTGAAATTTACCACGAGAACAGTAGTTAAGATAACTTGGGGTCACGCGTAATTACCAGTCCTTGTTTGTTTTGGTCAAAGGCACTTGAGCAGAGGCAAAAAGTATTTAAACAACACCAATTCCTTGTTTTGTTTCAGCCCCCATATTGATTCCTTCTTCTTTCTGTTCACCACTAAGTCTATTAAATACATTACAATGGCCCCAAAAGCTGAAAAGAAACCTGCCTCTAAAGCTCCAGCTGAGAAGAAACCAGCTGCTAAAAAAACAGCCTCCTCTACTGATGGTCCAAAAAAGAGAACCAAAGCTAGAAAAGAGACTTACGGTTCTTACATCTACAAGGTTTTGAAACAAACCCATCCAGATACCGGTATCTCCCAAAAAGCTATGTCTATCATGAACTCCTTCGTTAACGATATCTTTGAAAGAATTGCTACTGAAGCTTCCAAATTAGCTGCTTACAACAAAAAATCTACCATCTCTGCTAGAGAAATCCAAACTGCTGTTAGATTAATCTTACCAGGTGAATTGGCTAAACACGCTGTCTCTGAAGGTACTAGAGCTGTTACCAAATACTCTTCTTCAACTTCCGCTTAATCATGATCTTGTTTGTAATTGTTTGGTTTTTTATTTAATTTTGTTACGTGTTTATGGGATTAGGTTATTTTGTACGATATATTAGGTTACTTTCAAATGTATATTAGGGTTTGAAACTAGTTAAAAGTGTACTTGTCGTAAAATGATTATCTTATTCTCTATGTGACAGTTCTACACACACTTTTCTGTTCCGTTGCTTGAGCTGGAACCTACTTCGTCTTTTGTTTTTGTGTAAATCATACACTAGAATGACTTATATGCGAAAATAAATAATTGATTATATACCGTTCACCATTTGCTTCCAACGGTCAAGATGTCTGTAGCTTTCTCAATTGCATTGAATTTATAGTTGAATATTCTTTGTTCATCAATTCCAAATATTCTTTTGAACTCTTCAACATATTGATTCAATGTATCAACTCTTTTCAGCTCTTTAATCTCCTCAAACTCTTCTTCATACTTTGAGACTAGTTTACTGATAATCTCCTTATTATTGTTATTTGTGCTTGTGGTTTCACTCAATGAGACTTGGTTTATTCCACCACCGTTGATACAGCCACCGGGGCACGCCATAACTTCCACGAAATCGCAACTCGATGGGTCTGCAGAAATATCATCCTCAGAACCGTTCTTGTTAGTCATTCTTGCTTTACGACGAGCTTGTAGACCTGAACCAATCTTGACTTTCCCACTTGGCCTTAGTTTTCGAACCAAGTTCTGAATGTTTCTGAATCCATTAACTATAGCTGATGAACCTAGCTTTTCATTATTATCTAAATTTATCAGTTGATACTCCAAAACATCACTGTTTTTACCTTTAACCTCTTTTAATTGTAAGTTTGTTAGGCCTTGATGTGTATAATATGATTGCAATGATAGGATATAGTTCAAGGCATAGCCACCACTTGCGGACCCTGAATTCGAACTCCATGACTCAATAGGCGAAGGCCAATGATGTGGCGAAGCCTGCTGATATAGATTATATGGAGGCTGCATTGATTTTGTAAGGTATTCTAGATGATTAACGTTCTCTTCCTTGATCATTTCAATGAATTCCTTTGGCGTGAGGACACAGTCGACATCTTGTGCTTCATTTCCGTTGAGTTCAGGTCTGGCAGCTTCCAACTTTTTATCAAAGCATGGCATTATGGATAAATGGTATATTTGGTCCCTTGTGATATTTAGCTGCTTTGATATTAAAGCCTTTAACAGTAATCCAGTAATTTGTTGGGGAGATTTGACATTTAGTAGATATGGTAGGATTTCAGGTTTAGTTTTCTCAACATAAAGAACAAAACCAGGACAGATACTTGATAAGCTTGTCATTTTGCTTTCACCTGATTTCAATTTCTCAGCTATTAGGTCTTCGTTGATCTTGTTTATGGATAGCACTCTTCCTAATTCTGTACCAACAATAAATTTGAACCCATACTTCTCGCTGAAGAAGTTGACCAAGAATTCATCCGCTTTGAATACGGGAATACCCAAAACTTCACTTATGCTCACTCTTGATTGATGAGATATACTCATGCAAAATATCTTTTCATTTGAGTATCTTGCCAAATCTTCTAATAAAATCTTATGAGTCTGTTTAGCTAAAAGCACTTCTTCAGCAGAGGTGATGCATCCAGAACAGGCAAGACAGTCCTGTAATGAAATAGAAGCACTGGGTAGTGCTTGCACAGAGCCATCATCTATGCTGACTTCCAAAGCCTGACCAGCGTCATTTATTTGGATCTCGTAATTGTTCGAAGTGGACTTATTAGAAGAGAGACGCACCTCACCAGCAGGTTTGATACACGCCAGACCGGGTGTTATGAAATCGTTCAAATCGGAAGAAGAGAGTATCGCACTCATCTTGAGAATCTATGTCACTATCCAGAACGCCTGTACACTCCACTTTACCTCTCTCGAGCTCTTTAAAAATGCTTTTTGAGTGATGATATGTCTGATTAATAAACACTTTGCGATGATTAGATAAAAGAAAAAAGAAAAACCAGAGAAAATTCCAGTGGAAAAAATGAAAGTAACATATTACATAATCATTACATAAGAAAGAATATAGATATCTATGCACTACTTTTAACTACTTTCTGAGCACAAGCAGGAAGTACTGCGTAGGGTTTCAAGTATTTACATGGTTGAGTAGTAAAATATATATACACTGTTTCACTCAACGTTTGAGATACTCTCCAAATCATAACTTTCAACTAAATTTTTTTGGTCATTAGCTCTCTTGTATAGTTTACCAAAGAAAGCAGATGCAACATCTGAATCCTTAATAGAACTCAATAATCTTTCCTTCTCAATCACATGTTTATCCAATGAACTTTGGAACGAATTTTGGATCTCTCTGGCTGGATATTTCAACACTTTACGACACTCTTTCGATATTCTATCCGAATTCTGATGTGGATAGTCTAGCTCCTTGATTTGAACTCTTATCTTCTTAGCTAGTTTCCGTGGTAATGCATTTGGAATATCAATGATCAAATAACTTAAACCTGCAATACCAGCTCCGATTATTAAGGGTATAGAAACGACCTTCAAGCTGGTAGTCGAGAAGAAAGAGCTGAAATGGAAGAGCCCTTTAACAACACTACCAGTCGTAACAACTCTGGAGACTGCGTAAAGTCCAACAGAATAAAACGAGTTTTTCCATAGGAACACCTTACTTGATTGGGCCTTGCTCAAACCAAAGAGTTGTAAGAATCCCTCGAGAGATGGGTCAAAGAAATCTGAAACCGAAATAGTGTCATTCAACTGTCTGGAAATCGTGTCTCTTCTTCTAGTGAACATGAAATCCTCTCTAAACACCTTTTCTGCGGCATAATCCTTACCAATATATTGCTTACCCAATTGATTGATTTTTTCGACAGCTTCACTAGTTGACTTTCTTGCCTGTACCTCGCTGTTCGTAACGCTATCTAAAATGTTCTTCGTGATAGCTTCTTGTGTTTCAACAGTATATTCAATTAGTTTGGTCAAACCTTGGTAAGGAACGATTGGATGGTCACCAACAGTATCTAATGTGGACAAAATGTGGCTTCTTGAGTAGTCGTATATCTGCTTTGAAGTTGCTTCAATAATACTGTCGATTTTTTCATGTACTCTAACGCTTTGCACCAAATTACTTTCATATAGTGGTGTGATTTCATTCAATTTTTGAATCAATGTTTTTTTATCATTAAGGTACAGCTTCTGGTTTATTGCTGACAAGTTTTCAATATCACTAAAGAGCTTCGTCAAATATGTTTTAGCAGGTTGTAATTTTGATATTGACCTTTTTTGTAAAACAAAGTTACGGAGACTGTTCTCAAGATGGTCAAAATCGGGCGTTGGTTCTCCACTAATATCAGGATCCTCAGGATCATCGTCATCATCACCACCCTCCGGCAGATTATCTACCACCTCACTTGATGAGACGAAATGAACAAAATCTCTGGCATCTTTATGGGTATCCGGGGATAGTTGTTGAATCTGGTCCAATATTCTACTCATACATTTGTTCTTATCCCTTATGTTATCGAATCTATTGACAACAATGAAAATGAATTTTCTTTCATTTGCAGCAGCAGCAATAAACTCCCTGGCACTTAAAGTGAAATGGTTTTCTGCACTTAAAACAAAGACTACCAAATCAATTTCCTCCTGTCTTGAGAAAACTTCAGTTGTTTGATAAGAGTCCATGTTTAGACCAGGACCGTCAATCAGTGCA
Organism: Wickerhamomyces quercuum; assembly: GCA_030556525.1. Taxonomy (NCBI): domain Eukaryota; kingdom Fungi; phylum Ascomycota; class Saccharomycetes; order Phaffomycetales; family Wickerhamomycetaceae; genus Wickerhamomyces; species Wickerhamomyces quercuum. The sequence continues at coordinate 227,742 of JAKTUE010000018.1, forward strand.
ATATCAACAACACCATTTTTCAACAAACTATGATCAACAGATCTCTTATCTGTGACATAAACTTTCAAAATTGAATACTTGTCACATTCAGCAACCAAAGTTTCTAAGTCCTCTAGTTGGAAAACTAGGTAAGTCGTTTCATTCTTGATATTATATTTTGAGCCTATTGGAACCGCATGGACTTCTTCAATACCATTATTTTCTCTGGAATCGATAACTTCACAGAAAACGGTAGTGCACGGTTGTTGATCTTCAGGTAATACTTTTCTTCTTAACAAAGCATTACAGAATGTTGATTTTCCAGAGTTAAGATCACCAGTGATAAACACCTTTGAGGAAGTATCATCGATCCTTTCTTTTAGTGAACCTAAGTGTTTAGTAACTTGTGTGATTTTTTCATTCAATAATTGGCCAATAGCCGTTTTATCTAAAGATGAAATAGAATTATTATCGAGTTTGATATTCAACTTCAATATTGACAACTCTGGGCCTTGTTCTTCAGCGTCTTTATCATCTTCTGGTTGTTTTGCGAGTATTTTATCAGATTGCAAGGAATTCTTTCTCAATAAGGCAAGATGTGCTTTCTTGCTGTTCAATAATTGATTTCCTGGAACTTCTGTCGTTGGATAAAAGAGAGGGCGCTGAATGTTTTCCTCTTGCAACTCATTTAGTATATGGACAGCATTTGAGATAGATCTATCTAGTGCGATTCTGCTATTGTTGTATTGTAACTGTGCTATTTGTGTTTTCAAGTGTTTATCATTTGAAGGGGATCTGACATGGTGTATACCGGAGGCACTTAAATGATTCGAAGAGGATCCATAGTCACCATCAACGATAGTGCTGCCTTCCAGGATTCCCTCGTTTCTGATATAGTTCAAAGTAGCAGCGTGTTGCTCTTCGATAAATGTTTGTGCATCGTCCTCTTCATGATTATCCAAATAGTCTTCCTCCTTCCCCTTGACATGGAACTGGGTGAACTGGCTCATGGCAAGCAGTGCAAAATGAGCTCAAATGAAGTTTCAAGACTTTGCTAGTATTCGTCTCCGCCCTTGAGTTCGTTAGTTGCCTTCACACCTTTCTTTCCATAACCATTTGATTTGTCACATCATTTTTCCGAATCTGGAATCCCGACCACTATCGAGTCATGTGACTATTAACCGGAAATCTAACTTGAATTTTCTTATAAACTCATCGCTCACCTATTTATGGGCAATTCTTAGTGAAGACCTTAGTTGAAAGTTTCCAGTGACCGGTGCAAATGTCTTTCAGAAAGAGAGGCGAGGTTATCAGCAACATCAGCAATAGTCGAACTCCTAATGCTGTTCCTGGAAGAGGCTCTCCAGGTCCAGTACCTTCGATTCCAGGTAGATCTCCAATATCAGTTCTTCCAAACAGAGGTAGTGCAAGCGGCGTCCCAAATCCTCTAAATCGCCAGACAACTGCTGATAGGACTCCTAATGCTTTCAAAAGCCCAAATACAGTTAATGCCCTAGGAAAAGATGTTGAGATGTTGGACATCGAAGACGAGATTAAACACCCAGGTGTTAGACCATCTACTATCACTTCACAACCAACCGTTTCAACAGGCTCTTCTGATTTAGATAAGATTCTACTACATCAAGGTTTACCATTAGGATCATCTTTGTTAATTGAAGAAAGCGGCACTACAGATTTTGCTAGTGTTCTTTTGAAGTCATTTGCAAGTCAAGGTATTGTTCAAAACAGATTGGATCCCAAGGCTTCGAACACTCATATAATATGTGTTAGTTTGAATACCAATTGGGGTAAAGAACTGCCAGGCGTTTATAAAGGTAGCAAAAAAGAGGTGAAGAAGGCGACGATAATGAGTAACGAGAAAAAAGTGTCAGTTCAAAATCTTCTTGATGGTGGTGATAGCAAACCAGTTAGAAACACTAATAAAGACAATGATTTGAAGATCGCGTGGAGATATGGTCTCAATGATAAAAAACAACAGCAGGATGTTTCAGTAGCTAATGAAATATATAAAGATTTTAATCATCAGTTTGATATAACGAGTCGTTTAGTTCCAAGTCCTGGCTCTAATGAACTAACATATATCCCATTGACCAAATCGTTTTCATTAATTATCAAACAAATAGAGAGAGTGATACAACAGCATAAGAACAAGGTCATTAGATTGGTCATTCCGTCATTGTTGAACCCATCCATGTATCCACCTCAGCTGGCATCATCACAAGAAATCCTACCTTTCATCCACTCATTAAGATCACTGTTAAGAAAACATCTTCAAAATCTAGTTATCATATCTACAATTTCATTAGACTTGTATCCTAGGGAGTCATTCCTACTGAAAAGTCTGGAGACACTGTTCGATTCAGCTATCCATCTTGAGCCTTTCAATCAAGATATGATCAGGTTTCTGGAGAAGGCTTACCATAACCAGCCAACCAAGGTTCAACATGGGTTGTTGAATATTTACAAGATTCCAAGTCTAAGTGAAAGGGGCCAAATGCTGATAACTAAGAGCGAATTTGCATTTAAAAATGGTAAGAAGAAGTTTGAGATTGAGGAATGGGGTATCCCTGTTGAGGATGAAGGTGAACCTCAACAGACTACACAAAATATTGAGTTTTAGTGCAGCTAATAACAGGGCCCTCATGTATTTTTAACTTTTATAGGTAACAGATGCCATTTAGGTGCTCTGATAAGATTTCAAGGGACCTCTCCTTTGATTCAGTTATCTCTAATAAATCAAGTACTGTGAAATGGGCGAACGGGGGCAAAATAATGTAGCAGCTATCTATCTCATCAGTCTTTTATCAGTTTACACCAGGATCAATCATTCTCACATTTGATGTTCCTCTTTACGTAATGTTTTTTTTTATTGTTTAGCATTTACGTAATGGTGAAGAACTTCACAGCAAATAGCCTGAAAATTTTGCTGGCAGACTTAAAAAAAGAAACAAGCTAAATCTAGATGCGATTCGTGTTATATTTGTTGTATGAGTATAAATAGCGATGAGATTCCACCAATGAGTGTGTTGCTCAATTGAACCAAGCAAACCCCATAATAAAATGTTACCTACCAGAATCCTCAGAAGTACTGCCCTCAAAGAGATTCCTCATCACGAGTGCATCTCTATGGCCTATGATTTACACCAGCCAATTCCATCTTTGCTGAAGTCTGAGAAATCATTTAACAACTCACCAATTCTATTTGTTCCAGGGATATTTGGAACAAAGAAGACGTTTTCTCAGGATTCAAAGATTATTGCCAATTCCACGCAGTCAAGCGTTTATACTCTTGACCTGAGAAATCACGGAGAGTCAAAACATGCAAAACCATTCAACTATAGCACACTGGTAAATGATATCAAGAACTTTTGTGAAGAGCACAATTTATCGAATGTGAGATTGGTTGGCTACTCCTTAGGTGCGAAAATATCAATGTTGACTGCTTTGCAATTCCCACAATTGATCAAGAGTGCTGTCATAATAGACAATGCTCCTATTCAGCAGCCACATATCGAGATATACCTGTCGCAGTACTTAAAATCAATGGTTTATCTACTAGATGAAGTCAAGATCAGTAAACTTGACAAGGACTGGAAACATAAAGCAAATGAGTCAATGAAAAAGTTTTTACCAAATGGTATAGTTAGAAAGAATTTGCTAGCTAATTTAGTGAACAATAAGCCTTCAACCCATAGTGAGGACCACTCTGTTGTTGATTTTAACAACAATTTCATCAATTTCATGAATCCTGTTCATCATATGAATGACAGTAATGAGTTGAATGTTGTTAAAGAGGTTTGTGATTGGCCGATGGAGTCTACTTCGAATTTGAGATTTGAAGGCCCAATAAAGTTCATAAGAGGTTTGAAATCTCCATTCATCACAAAAGAGGGATTGGAAAAAATTCATAGCCATTTCTCTAATGTTGAATTCAATGACGTCAACTCAAACCATGATATTATAGATCAAAGACCTCAGGAGTATGTTAGAATTATCTGTGATTTTTTCAACCTTCAAAGATACAAAGGTGTTTTGGACCAACCAGCCCCAACTGCCCAAGAAGCTAGAGCCTGATTTAATGTTCTTTTCTTTTTTGCTTTTAAATGAATCTTATAAACTATAAACTACAGACTATACAGTATAGTTTTTTCAATTAATTTTAATATTCTTTTACTCAAGTATTAATAAATAATTTAATTCTATAAACAATGCATTCTTTAGAACACTCAACTTCTATATACAAGTATTATCATAAGGCATAAACTAATCTTGTAATCTTTTAACATGATATTCTCTCAGCACCTCATCACTAACAGCGCTTGGAGAGCCCACAACAGGATCATTACCACTTGAGTTCTTTGGAAATGCAACAACATCTCTAATACTCGATGAACCAATCAGCATTGCGATCATTCTATCAAATCCAATCGCAAAACCAGCATGTGGAGGACAACCCAGAGTTAAAGCTTTCAATAAGTGACCGAATAAATAATCTGGGTTTTTAATCTTTAGTATTTCAGTGAAAATATATCTTTGTAGATCTGAATCATGAATTCTTCTTGAACCACCACCTAGCTCAACACCATTGATGACTAAATCATAATGCTCACCTTTCACTTCCAGAGGCGATGTCTCCAATTTTTCATAGTCTTCAGGACGAGCCATAGTGAAAGGGTGATGTGTAGCTTGTAATCTACCATAGTCATAGACTGGGAAATCTTGTTTTGTAAGTGATTTATTCTCAATTTCAGCAGGTGTGAATAGTGGGAAGTCCTCAATCCAAGCACCAATGAAAGTTGAGTCTGAGCGTCTCCATTTCTCAGGATACTCCGCAATAGCCAATTGTCTAAATGTCCCTAATGGTGTTGGATTTTCGTAGGGCAATTCAGCACGAGTTGAACCAGCAACGATATCACCAATTTCTAGTTTGATCAAGTCATGGATCTTTGTTTCATCCTTGATATTAATAACTGACCGAAATTTGGACAACCACGTAGTCTTATCTAGCTCTGTCTTGATAGGAACAATGATCGGTCTTCTATTTTTGTATAAGGAATCATCGAATAGCCTTGATTTGATTTGTTTACTCGACTCGAATGCCTGTTTCAAGATACAAACTTCAAAGACGTTGAATTCATTGTCTGTCTTAACACTAGTGAGCTCGCTCAGGTCTATAAATTTTAGTGTTGATCTTAAATCTGGCTTATCAATACCATAGTTGGTCAATACTTCTTCATATGATAAATGGGCTAGTTTGTCAATTTTAGACCCGGTTTCCCCGTCAATGGTTCTAATCTCTTGGGGACCCAGTTCCTTCCAGACTCTTGTAACTATGTTCTCAATCGTGTCTTGAACATCTTTAGCATCGGCAAATGCCATTTCTAAATCTACTTGTGTAAATTCTGGTTGTCTGTCAGCTCTCAAGTCCTCATCTCTAAAACACTTGGCTATTTGGAAGTAGTTCTTAACACCGCTAGCCATCAATAGCTGCTTGTATTGTTGTGGAGACTGTGGTAATGCATAGAAAGAATCGGGGTTTCTAGTTGGCACTAAGAACTCTCTTGCACCTTCTGGCGTGGATTTGAACAACAGTGGTGTTTCGATCTCCATAAACTCGTTGGCACTCAGTGTGTTTCTGATTAGCTGTGCCGCTTTTGCTCTCGTTCTTAAAGACTTTTGATAAAACAGTTGTCTGAGCTGTAAATATCTATATTGTGGTGGGAACTCATTGGAAATGTATTTTAGCGATTCTAATTGTGAATTCAGGACATCGCTCTGGTTGAGCACCTTATAATCCGTGATATCCAGCTCCCACTCCAGGTTCTCAAGGTCAAGGTTCTTAGAGTACTTCTGACCTATCACACCTGTTATGGAGACACAGTCTTCCACTTGAGCTTTTGAAATCTGTAAAACGATCTCTGGATCTTTGGTGATCACTTGAACGTACTTCCCTTCGAAATCTCTGAAAGTTGCGAAGACCATATTCTTACTGATCTTTTTGGGCTTCTTATCAATCCAACCCGAGATAGTTATGGATTTACCGAGGTGTGCATTGATGTCCACATTCACTTTGCTTATCGTTGTAGTATGCTTGGGGAAAGTGAATTTGGGTATTGTTGAGTTTCTGGGTGGAAGTTTGACATTTAAAGTACGTGAACCTGTGAAAAATCTGAGTGATTTACAGCATATTGAAGAGCGACACACCCTCACGTCTCTTCTCAATAGACTTCTGAGCATTTCAGTTGCTGGTGCCCCACACTGTTCTCTCTAGATCATCGACTTTTCCTTGTCATTTAACTTAGTGAAGCTCACTTTTTTTTTTCACTAATCACTGAAGTTCAGACAGTTTTCGCGTGAGGATGAAGCCTTCTACTGCATGAAGCTCAGTCTACTACAGCTGTAAGTTTGTGCTTTATGAAGAGAAGATAGGTGATTTGCATTGACTATACATGAATAAACTTGAATGCCCCTAAAAGAAGGGCAAGCTGAGGAGCCCCTCAAGTTGAGTCACAAAATACTCAAATTCAGACCCCGAATCTATGCACAAAAGCAATAGCTCTAAGATTCAGATATTTTCTACTCCCTTCAAGTCAAACACAGCAATAGTGCAATCCATTGAAATAGCGACAAGAATGCTATCATACACATCGATTTGCAGAACAGGAGAGTCCGATACTTTGATGCTATCTATGATTTTCTTTGTTTGGAGGTCCCACACCAAAACATCACCAGTCTCAGTACCTGAAGCAATAGACGGTTCTTTTGAAGACGTTATGAACCTACTAGCACAGTTATATTTCTCAAATTTACCACCTTGGTATGTCTTCACTACTTTGTTGTTCATGTAGTCCCATAATCTTAAAGTGTTATCCAGGGTAGTGGCCAATAAATACTTGCCATTGGGCGTGAACCTTATGTAAGAAACAGGGAAAGATGTACCACTCTTATCATAGATCAAGGTCTTCAAACACTGACCACTTTCTGTATCAAACAATCTAATCATACCGTCATAACTTGCACTTGCAATTATGGTACCATCCCAACTCAAGTCAATAGAAGCAATTGGATCAGAATGCGCACTAAGCGTCTTTAGACATTTCCCATTCAGGAGATCCCATATTCTAATAGCCTCATCTGAACTCCCCGTTATAAGTAAGTTTCCTTTATAGTTGAATTCAACACAGGTAACATGATAAGTATGGCCCGTAAGTACTCTTATACATTCACCGTACTCAATGTTCCACAAACGAATAGTAAGGTCATCTGAGACAGAAGCCAGATGGAGCGAGTCTGGACTCCATGAAATGTCGTTGATTCCTTTGGAATGACCTTCCAATGATCGTACGAATTCTCCAGTCTTGAGCTTGAATATCTTTATGGATGAGTCTGAAGATGCAGTGGCTAAGTGAACGCCATCTGGGCTGATCTTTATGGTTGTTGCTGGCTTTTTGTGGGTAGACGACTTTTTGTACCGAAGCTCATAAAGAGATTCATCGCTCATTTCACACAATTCCTCGATTCAAGTGGATTTTGAAGAGTTTTATTATCTTTTTGTCTTAATTTTGATGTTTTTGTTTGGTGTTTTTCTCTCTTTGCCGAAAGTGAAAAACAAAAAAAATGGTACTTCACTTGCCACCAACTTTCACCAACTTCACCAAAACAAACCAAACAAACAAACCAATTGAAACCACTCAGATTCATAATTAGTCGATCAGAATGGTAAGTGAATTGCGAGCCCTTCCATTAGCAAACATCGAATTTGGTACTAACAACCGTTGAATCAGAGTCTTAGAATTGTCCCTGCGAACCAACAACCTTCCACCATCAGCTCAAACAAGTTTGGAGATGCTGCTCCTTCTGCTCAGGCTCTACCAGACACATTGAGAACGGGAGAAGGCCCAATATCTCTCGCCTCCAAGATCAACAACAGACACCCATTGGAGCATCGTATCCAGAACTGGGAACAAACCCAACACGACTTGAAATTAGAACAGTACAGAAGAATATTTGGTGCCAGTGAGCCAATCAAAAGAACCATGGAGTTGAAAATCGTGGAGCAGACCGATTTCGTTCCAAGTATCGTTGGTGGTTCTAGTAATCTACATAGAGATATATTGTTGAATAAGGATACCTCTGTTGACTGGGAGGATATCTATACTGGTTTTGAGAATAAAACAAACCTGGATTTCCACACCGAAATGGAAAGAAAGTGTGGGATCTAGATAGCGAGTAAGCTAATTACCCTATACATGCTACACACAACTCAAAGGAACAGTACCTATTTGTAGTAATGGAACCAAATACTGTACGTAACATAAATGTTGAACAATCACGTGATATCAATCACGTGACAATTTCTCCTGCCCACAGAAAGTTCATTCGTTTCTTCCTCTGCAAAAATTTTTCGTTGTTTGAAAAAAAATGAAAAGATTCAAAAGTTTTTTCAGTTAGCCATCGAGTTTTGTTACTTTATCTGTTCTAAATACTCATCTAAGCGCTTCAATACCGAGATATTTTAATTTTGAATTGAATTTACACTCAAAACATATCTCTCTTTACAAATTTTTTGCTCATAAAACCAGTCACTTGAAATGTCACAACCTCCATCTTTGTCATTCGGTCCTTCTTGGTATGTTCATCTTGATTGATGTTAAAATGATATGATGCTGATATCTCAGCTGTCACATTCCATGTTTCTAGAGCCGTTTAAACTAACATTATATTCACAGGATGCGTCCACAATTTACCAAAAGTCTATCCCAAGAATCGACCAGAGTTTTCTCTCAAAATCAGAACCAGAATCAGAATCAACAGCAACAACACCAGCAGCAGCAACAACCGTTCAATCAGATCCAGAGTACCAGCTCCAATGGATCCAAACCGGTCTATTCAATAGATGACCTCTTAAAGGTTTGGTCTGAGATCCAGAATGAGTTACAAAGAGAAGGATTTAAGGAGAAGTATCGTCAACTAAATCCGATTCGTCAATTAGTCCATCAAGTTCAAGTTGATCGCCAATTGCAGGAACAACAATGGCAACAAAGGCAAAATACTCAGTATGGTTCCAATACTGGTGGTTCCGGTCAAAAGAAAAGAGATGATCCCCATGTGGCTGCTCAACTTACTCATCAATTGAATGAGATCAATAGCTGGGCTAAGAATGAAAACACTGGGATCGATATTGCTGGTATAATTAGTAATGTTACAAGATCACAATCACCATTCACTGCGAAACCATCCCTTCTGAACCGTGAAAGTTCATTCTCATCGATTAATAGCCCCTTGAACCCTTCTGCCTCTCAATTGAACTTTGGCTCTTTGAGCCAGCCCCAATCTGGTCGTTCGTTCTCTAATCATTTCCAACCTCCTCCACCACCTTACCAGTCTGAACTAATCTCTCCTCAATTGATGAATTGGTACTACTTGGACCAAAATGGGAATAAACAAGGTCCGTTCGTTGGTACCCAGATGCAAGAATGGTTTAGTCAAAATTATTTCAGCAATGACTTACGAATTAGAAGAGAGGATGAAAGTAACTTTTATCTCTTGCAAGAATTTATTACTTCAATTGGCAACTATCAAGAACCATTCCTAACTCCATTACCATCATTAAGTGCGCCTCCATCTTCATCATTACATCAATTTGATGCATTGAACTTTGAACAACAGAGAGCGATTCCCGGATTATTTGGTAATGATACCTCATTCATTAGCCAACCCCAACCACAAATACCGGCATTGACAAGCATGAATAGTTGGACTTCAAGTAGTTTAAATGCACAGCCACTATCTGGTCGTTCATCTCCATGGGTCAACCAACAAACTCTATCATCTGTTAGTAATGATGTTGTTGCCCCTACTACAGATTTCCCAATCAATCCTAATAACATTCAATCACCATTCTTGAATAGCTCATCTCTTTTATTACATCAATCTAATAGTCTTCAAGGTAATGGTTTTGATGCTACTGCTTCCCCTGTTAACAATGATGCAATCTTTAATCCATTTAGCACTCAAGTGTTTAATGATGTTTTGAAAGGAGAAACCCCTCATCAAGCTCCAGCAACAGACCCTGTTTTCGAAGGACAAGAAACTGAACAAGTGAAGAAAGTTGAACAAGCGTCAGTTCAACAAAAGCCTTCTGTCCCAGTCAATGACAACAAAGCTGAGTCAAAACCAAAGAAGGAAATCTTGAAAAGACAAAACCAAAATGAGGGTTTAACCCAACAAACCCAACCCCTTTCGACCACTGCTGCTGAAATCCCATTTTCAAATGGTGCTAGACCTCAACCTCAATCTCAACCAGTTAAAATTGTTACTGAAACCAAACCAGAACCAAAGAAAACATCATCAACTTCTCAAATAGCCCCATGGGCTAAGAAGGCCTCTACTCCAATCACTCCAACTTTAACCTTGGAGCAGATCCAGCAGTTAGAAGCTGAAGAGTCCAAGAAACAGGCCAAACTAAAACAAGAAAAGGAAAAAATCATTGCAGCACAATTATTAGCTAATGCTGAAAAATCTTTATTAAAAGATGAGAAAGTGAATGCTTTACCATCTGGGGCTTCATGGGGCAGTTCTAACCAAACAAAAATCCCAACAAAGACACTATTGGATATCCAACGTGAAGAGGCCGAATTAGAAGCTGCCAAAGCTGCCAGTTTAGCAAAAGCCAACGCTCTTGTCTCTGCTTCCTCTGTTTCCTCTGTTTCCCCTCTCATCAAACCTGCATTGCCAACCAAGAACTCATTTGCATCAATCGCATCAACTAGTAATACTAATGCTTGGACAACCGTCACTAGAAAAGTCGCTACCAAACCAGCCGTTGTTGGTCCTGCAAAGATCACATCAACTTCTTCCAAGATCACTCCTGACGTGTTACGTTCAGTTTCAGCAACTGGACCACCTACCGTCTCTTCTTCTGTCTTGAATGGATCTTCAAAAGTTTCCCCACGTCAAGAATTCCTAAGTTGGTGTCGTTCCACCATCAAGTTGAACAAAGGTATCAATAAAGATGACGTTTTACAAATCTTATTGATGCTCCCAACCACCGGAAGTGAATCTAATGAGATCATTGCCGATACCATTTATTCGAATTCTTCTGTTATGGACGGTAGAAGATTTGCCGTTGATTTTTTGAAACGTCGTAAAGCTGTTGAAGACCAAATAAATGATGGTTTGAGCTGGTTCGATGCTTTGAACATCAGTGCAGAAGATGAGGATGATGGATGGGATTTCCAAGTTGTTGGCAAGAAGAACAAAAGAAGAAACTAATCTTGATGTGTGCGTGTGTTGGGCTTACATAACCTTGTAATAATTACATATTTATTATATTCACTAGAGAGAGATGTAAAGATTCCTTTTATTAATTTTTTAACAGATCATTTTACTAAAGTTGGAGATGGTGTTCTAACAGCAGTTGTTAAGACAGGTGCATTCTCAGATGCTGGTTGATTTGGAACTTTCAAATGACCTTCATTATCAACTTCAATGCCCCAGCGCTCCAAAGTCCGGAACTTTCTTTCATCAATGGCAGCATATCTTCTGCTTAAAGCTTCATTGAAACATACTTCTTGTAGTAGTGGAATGAAAGTTGAAGCCCAACCACTCTTAAAGGACTCTGCTTCAGCAACAAGTTCTTGGATCTCAAGATTTTCTAGTTTTTGTGAGTTTTCAAATCTTTCCCATAGATCGTCACCGATTGAACCTCTTTCATAGAGTTGTTTCATGAATGGAGTGACTTCTTTAGTCTTTATAGTTCTCTTGATGGACTCAGCACCTCTTCTAAGTAACGCAGCTTTCAACACTTTGGCATTTGGCTTCGGGTCGTTGTTTTTCAAGTGCACGTATATTTCCTTGGTGAAGTTCTCGCCGTAGAAAGGAGCCTGCTTTGTGAGTTTTGTCAGTTTGTCCTTTCTGTATCTAACGGAGAATATTATGAGCGCAGTGATCAGGACGGTCAAGTAGAGGATCGGGGTGTAGATCGATATTTTGGTTGTTTCCTTGATGGCCTCCTCGAAGCCCTCGAAGTTTGTCTTTTCCTCAGCCATTTTCTAAGCGACACTTCTTTCCGTCAGACTCTTCAGTTCGTTCAGTTTGTTCGATGCTTCCAATGTTCAACACGTCGTTTTTTTAAAGCATTTAGCACGAATATTCGCGGATGGTTATGCGCACTGCTCCCTCCACTAACAAACTGGCGAAAAGCAGATGGCAAAAGCGCTCTGTTCAAAGACAAACAGACAGATGGACAAATACCGAAGAATAGACAACCCATTGATCTGCATAGAAGATGAGTTTGGTGAGTGAGAATGCACAAATGATGATGGAATCATTGCCAGAGAAGCATACTAACAAACACCCCCTGCAAATAGATCCTCAGATTTAGAACCAAGAACGGTATGAAGAGAGTATCGACTGCCCAGGCAGATGACTTCAGTTCAGTGAGTGAACAGCTGCTGAAGGAGTTGAGCCTGAGTGATCCAGATCTTTTAACAATATCAAGAAACCCAGCGGGACCATTTGAGCCAATTGGCAACCTACGCGGCCGATCTGTTGGTGAGTTGGGCCTCAAGAACGGTGAGATGATGTTTGTCAACCTCAAAGAAGCTGAAGCTCCTGCTACCTCAAATCTACCAACCACCTCTGTGCCAATTGCCACTTCTATTCCAATCCAGACAGCACAACTGAAAGAACTAGAAGTAGATACCCTTTTAGAGAAGGAAGATGGCTACATAAAGAGAAAAAGAGACAAGCTATGTAAGCACACTGATCGGGGCATGTGTGAGTATTGTTCGCCCTTGCCACCATGGGATAAGGGATATTTGCAAGAAAATGAAATCAAACACTCCTCTTTCCACTCATATCTCAAAAGGCTAAACCAACAAACCAACAAAGAAACTGGTGGCTCATACATCAAACCGTTAGAACCTTCAAACTTCAAAATTGATAAACACTGTAGCAATGGCCATGAGCCTTGGCCAAAGGGAATTTGTTCAAAGTGTCAACCTTCTGCTATAACTTTACAACAACAAGAATTTCGTATGGTTGATCATCTAGAATTTGTTAATTCTGAAATCGTTAATAACTTTATTGAAAGCTGGAGAAGATCTGGTACTCAAAGAATTGGTATCTTATATGGTAGGTATGAAAAGTATGACAAAGTACCATTAGGTATCAAAGGTGTTGTTGAAACTATTTATGAACCCGCACAGTTTGATGAGAATGATGGCCTGACTTTGAATTCTTCCTGGGAAGAAGACCTCACTAAGATTGATGAACTTGCCAAACTCTGTGGATTGATCAAGGTCGGTGTTATCTTCTCCGATTTGACCGATTCTGGGAAAGGCGATGGGTCTGTAATTTGCAAAAGACATAAGGATTCCTATTTTTTAACTTCATTGGAAGTGAGATTTGCAGCTAAGCTACAATCAAAGAATCCAAATATTTCAAAATACTCATCAACTGGAGAATTTTCTTCAAAATTTGTTACTTGTGTTATATCAGGTAATTTAGAAGGTGAGATTGATATCCAATCGTATCAAGTATCTGAAGGTGCAGAGGCATTGGTCAAGGCAGATATAATCACGGGATCTACACATCCTTCGATGGCTTATATTAACGAGACGAACGAAAATAGATACGTCCCAGAGATATTCTATACAAAGATAAACGAGTACAAGCTACAAGTGAAAACAAACGCCAAACCAGCCTTTCCAGTTGAATTCTTATTGATTACTTTAACACATGGGTTCCCACAAGATCAAAGCAAAACCAAATCGTTGTTCAAATCAAATTCTTTCCCAATTGAAAATAGGCAGGCTCTGGGTATCTCACAAGATTTCAATGAACTACAGAAACATTTGAAAGTTGATGGATACAATGTCAATGAGATAATTGATTCTATTTCTGATTTCCATTTATTATTATACTTGTCTTCACTAGACATTTTGTCCAAGGAAGAATTTCTGTTAGCAGTGAAGTTGGCAGTAGATAAGAACTTAGAAGATGGTTACAGATTGATTGAACAACCTGGATGGCAGACTTTAAGTACAATTTTACAAAGTACTTGAGGCAAAAAAATAATTTATTAATATCATTCATTAGAACTGATTACTTTGTAGATGAATTAACTCTATACTTCTTTCAAGAGAATTTTACTTAATTCAAGCAGTTCAGTGTCAATCTCATGCTCTTTGCTCAAATTTATCAAACTTCCTGCAACGTATCTGGCATTATTTCTAACACCTTTGATTGCGTTATCATTTTCATTCCCATCAATTGAATTTATAGTGTTCAAAAAAGTAAAAATTTCCATCTGATAATTCTTCAAGATATACTCCGTTTTATGTTGCAGTAAAACACCTAATGTTTTAGTCAGTTCAAATAGATAGTTGAGGGGAACAGTGCCATCAGGAAACTTCAAAACTCTTTGAATTACTTCATCAATATCAGTGACTGGACTGTATATGGCGACTTTATTCAAATAGTAGAGAAGAATCAGATTCGTCTCATAATTGCTATCAAATTGCAATAAAGATGCAAGTATTGAGCTTTTTATAACAATCTCGACTTGTGATTTTCCCAATAGCACAATAAATTTCTTCAAGAATGCTGTTAACAACCCAGTGAAGTTGGTGTAATAACGTGAGTTTCTAACAGTAGCTTCAATCAAAAGTTCAAACTTCTCAAAACTGTCCGTTGGGGTGAAAACATCAAAGATCGTAGTGAAACTAATCACATTCTTTAAGATATGTAGAACTCCTTGAAATTGAACGGGATCAATGAATATAGGATACTTCGATAGGATCCTTGTTACAATATTTGGCATTCTTTCAAGAATAGCATCTCTATCCTCAGAGGAGGCAATGGAGTTTCCTAAAATAGCAAGCGATGAAGAGACGATATATCCATCATCTTGAGAGGAATCCGAAATGTTTGTTAGGGCAAGATTGATTAGTGGTTTATTTGAAGCAGTTGGATTGGCTGATATGTTACCAATTGAGGCAAATATTCTTCTTTGAGCAGTGATTCTATTAGGAAACTCCAACTTTTGCAGTTTTGATAAGAGTTCGAACAAGGATGACTGTGATGATGTTTCGTAAAACTCGTCTTTGAAATTTAGTCTTGAATCGGAAGTAACTTGTTCCAAGATGATTGAGGTATTGACCAACAACTCAGAGAATTCGTCTTCTTCAAAAGAATCATTGCGTTCAACAAAATATTTGAATTTCTTAAGAAAGGTCTGTAGAATCTTGAAGTCTTGTTTATAAGTATGGAACTCGATTAAATCTGTCAGTAAGTCAATAGCAAGAAATGTATCTTCATAGCCTAAGTAAACGAACAAGTTCTCGATAATTAGAGAGGACAAAGCCTTTGAGATTTCTGGAGAATCAATGACCAGATTTTTCAGTAAGATCAAGATCCTCTGGTTTAATTCATCGTCATCGAAATTCTCCTCTAATTGACTACCAGTATGGGTAATAAAAGACTGATTTGAAATCGAGATCCTTCTATTTGTTCCGTTATCAGCAACGGCATTGGCAAGCACTCTTATCAGTTCCAGCAGCAGGTTTCTCAAGTTTCCATTGTTCTCGCTGTGTCCGAGGAGATAGTCAGCAGCATTAACGAATTTGCCCAAGTTTGATTGTATCAACTCGTCATTTCGTACTTCAAAATCTCTTAGCTTGATAGCCAGTTGGTCCAGTAGAGTCCTGTAACTTTCGATGAAGACAGTGTCTGATTTGAGAGTCCGAGTCTCGCACTCACTGACAAAAGTATCTAGCCCGAACAGTATCTGATCCAAGTCCATTGTACGTTAAAGTGCTGAATGTTTAGTTTTACTAATGGTTCAGTATATAGTTCTTTCCAATCAAGCCAGTATTCTATTCTCCCTGTTGATTTCCAGACTAATCAATCTACTCCACAGCAGCAGCGTTTAATCAATCAGAGTAGCCACCAACCACACTTTCAATCAGTGAACTCGCTCAAATCATCAAATATCCAACAAACACAGCACACTCTTCTCATCGCTCTTCTGCTAGACAATCCAACCCGGCATAACCGTCAAAACGGCGCCACTCGCTGCACAAACAAAACACCAAGAATTTCTTCGCGAAATGGAAAGCCGAACGTTTTGGAAAAATATCAGAGCTGCGAGTGCTTTTGGGTGGAAGTCGTACTCGGGTTGCTGAGTTTATAGCTGATTCGCCCTTTAAAGTGCTTCTATTCCTGTTCCTGAAAGAGTGCGACACGTTGTTACTCGTCTGCTGCGCTTTTTCTGATCTGAAATTGGTTCTATAACCGGGCCATTCAAGGATTCTCGTTTTGAATCAGAGCCAGTCTCTACTTCGATCAAGCTGAGCTCTTTTAACAGCGACTGAAGTTTGTTTTCTACTGTTCTGAGAATATTTGCACTAGCTCTCACAGCTACTGCTTCTTTTCCTCTCCTTCCATAACCATCACTCAAAAATAGACTCCATTCTCAGCTGGTTGTACGCCCCGATGTCTGAGGCGGCCACCAATCAAGAGAGAGTTTTCTCTCCACACCACAAGCACCCCTTGTCCAAAACGACCACCAAATCAAAGCTGTCGATGGCGATCCAGGCCGCAGAATACTCAAATGAAGGTTCATCTCTACACCACTCCCAGCTCCCAAGCTTGAATACCCATCTCGATCTATCAAATGGCGAACCCGGTAATGATCAGAACATGGCATCCGATGACACAGATTCCGACGATGATGATGAGGCTACGCTTGACCCGAAAAACGAGGAGCTTCAAGAGGATTACAAAAGGGGTGGATACCACCCTGCTTATAAAGGCGAGACGTACAAAGATGGGAGATACACCCTAGTTAGAAAGTTAGGCTGGGGTCATTTTAGTACTGTTTGGTTAGCAAAAGATAATGAAAAAAACCGTCATGTTGCAATGAAGATTGTCCGTTCAGCTGATAATTATACTGATACCGCACTGGATGAAATCAAGCTATTGAAGAGAATCAACGAGAGTGATCCTCTCCATAGAGGTAAAAAGCACGTCATTGCATTTTTGGATTCTTTTGTTCATGAGGGTGTCAATGGTTCTCATATTGTTATGGTTTTTGAAGTGTTGGGTGAAAATCTATTGGGATTGATCAGAAAATATAAACATAGAGGTATTCCAATGGTTTACGTCAAACAGATTGCCAAACAATTGCTACTTGCGTTAGATTTTTTGCATAGAAAAGCTGGTGTTATACATACTGATATTAAACCTGAAAATGTTCTCATTGAAATAGGCGATGTTGAGCACATTGTTAAGATGGTTGAGACCGCTGAAAAGGCCACTAGAGATCTGAAGAAGTTAGAGAGAAGACAATCAAGACTGTCCAGCGTATCTTCATCAATCCCACCAGTGTCACATTCTAATAGTTCTACTTCAATCTCAAATCTAAGAAATGGAAGAAGATCGAGAAGACAGACTTTAATTATTGGTTCCCAACCATTGCCTTCTCCAATTAGTGCTGGTCATTTTTTCGAGAACAGTTATAAAATGGCTTCTCCTTTGAAGTCCCAATCAAAATCTGATGCTGTTGCCAATTCACTGTCATCAATGTCAATCTCAGCAGAACAAAAATTCATTCAATCATCATCCAATAGTAACAATAACAGCGATAACTCCAATAATAGTAATAGCGATAATGGAGAAAAAACTCCAGAGAAACCAGAACGGTCAGTTGATGATAATTACATCAGTGTCAAAATTGCCGATCTTGGTAACGCATGTTGGTATGATGAACATTTCACAGATGACATTCAAACAAGGCAGTATCGTTCGCCCGAAGTGTTAATTGGTGCACAATGGGGGTGTTCTGCGGATGTTTGGTCATTGGCCTGCTTAGTATTTGAACTAATAACGGGTGATTATTTGTTCGATCCTGTTGAATGTCATAGTTATTCTAGAGACGATGACCATATTGCGCAAATCATAGAACTATTGGGTAGATTTCCAACGAGTTTGATCAAGGATGGGAAATGTGCAAGAGAGTATTTCAATTCGAAAGGCGAGTTGAGGAATATTTCAAAGTTGAAACCATGGGGGTTGAAAGATGTGTTGATAGACAAGTATAAGTTTAGTGAGACTGATGCTTTTGAGATTTCTGATTTCTTGTTACCAATGTTGGTTATAAATCCTGAAAAAAGAGCCGATGCTGGTGGTATGATCAATCATCCATGGTTAGCAGATGCTGTTGGTCTGGAAAATGTTGTTTTCGAAAGACCTCTTTGTGGTTGTGGTGATGATATTCCAGGCTGGTGCAGAGAAGTTCATGGTCATCCAAAGCATTGATTCGGTTTTTCTCTTTTTGGGTTGTTTCTATTTTTACTTTGTTTTTATCGTCAGCATTTTGTGTCTTTCTTTCCGGTTCCCAATCATTCAACTAGTTCATGTTTTCCCCTTTTGTTGAATGCTTGTTAAATTCATACTGTTTACTGGGCGTTTTTCTTTTATTCAATCATGTTTTCTTCATCAACCATTATTAATTTTTTCTCATATATCACATTCAACTTATATAGAATCAGATGTATGTGTGTACATTACAATGTTCATATATATAAAGAAACTTGTAAAATTAGATTATCATAATTCAGCTATAGTCACTCGTAGTGGGATCTCAACTATTCTTTAATACAACAATAAAGATCCTGATGTCCGGTTTGTCATCGACGTGGAGTTCACAAAATGGCTATTACTGCCGTGTCAACAACTACAGCGAACTATAAAACTTATGAAAAAATAAAACTACAAAATAGAGAATAAACGCAATTTACGATTTATGTTTATGTATCACAACCTCAACAGGATCTGTAACCTAGTCAAGATCCAGATCACCTTCAGCATCAGCTTTCTTTTCTTCAGCTGGGGTGTCTTTTTGGTCTTTCAACTTCTGAGCAAATTTTTGGTATTCAGCAGCTTCTTTCTTAGCTCTTTCAGCTTCAAGTTTTTCATTTTCTGCCTGTAAGTATCTACCTCTGATCAAGTTACCTTTAGCAGCCAATTCTTCGTATTTGGCAGTGAAAATACCCAAAGAAGCATCTTCATGGTCGTATAACCAGTCTTCGGTATTAGCCAATAGAGCCAATAGGTCTTCTTTTTCTTGTTCAGAAACATATTTGGAGTATTTGTCCTCTAATTTACCTCTAAAGTCATACAAGTATTCTTCGATTTCATTTCTCTTGTTTTGGATCTTGAAAACTAGTTCATCAGAAGCTGTCAATTGACCTTCTTTTTCGAATAGAGCATTTAATTCTTCAGTTGGTAATGAAGCATCAGTAGTGACAATCACTAGATCATCTTTCTTGACTAATTTCTTGACAGTCTTGTATTCTGGTTCATAATCTTCAGGTTTTTCACCTTCACCCGAGTATGGAACTTCTTCCTCTTCTTCAACTTCTTCAACAGTATAAGCAGATTCAACACTGTAGAAACCAGATTCGTTGTTTCTTAGTTTAGCTTTAACTGAAACAGAAGTTTGACCTTCTGGTACTTTGATACCTTTAATTTCCCAAGATGAGATTTCAACTGGAGTACCTTCTGGCAATTCTGATTTGTTGGTGTATCTAGCTTCAATCTTGAAATCTTTAGTTCTTTCTAAAGTGATGACTTTGGTAGATGGGAAAGCAGAGCCAACTGGGAATACTTCTAATTCATCATCATCGCCTTCAATTTGTTGATCCCATTTGTAAGAGACTGAAAGTGGGTTAACATCTGTGAATTTGAATGGACGAACTCTTAAGGTTGGGGAATGGATAGCACAGATGAAAGTAGCACCTCTTGCAATGGCTTCATCTTGGTTCAAGTGGTATGATAGTGGTTTACCGAAAGTTTCAGCAATTCTGTCTTTCACGGATGGAACTCTTGAACCACCACCAATAACTTCAACGAAGTCCAAGTCTTCTTTAGCAATACCAGCTCTTTTCAAAGCAGCTTCAATTGGAGCATCAACACGTTCTAATAATGGAGCAACTAGTTCTTCTAGTTTTTCTCTAGTTAATGATGAAGAGAAATCGATGTCGTTGATAACAGATTCAACATTGAATGGGGCTTGAGTATTGGCAGACAAGATTTTCTTCAATTTCTCAGCAGAGGCTAAGATTCTTGAGACAGATTTTGGATTTTCACGGACTTTAACTTTGTATTTAGCATCTAATTCATCAGCGAAATGGTTGGCGATAGCATAATCAAAGTCTCTACCACCGAAGAATTTATCATAAGCACTACCTAAAACTTTTAATTCACCTTTTTTCAAAGCAGCAATAGAAACTTCGTAAGAAGAGTGACCAATGTCAACAAAGGCAATGTTCAAAGCTTTATCTTCAGGCAAATCAGTTTTGAAGACACCGTAACCAACGGCAGCAGCAGTCAAGTCGTTAACAATTCTGACTGGGTTTAAACCAGCAATTCTGGCAGCATCGGCAACAGCATGACGTTGAACTTGTGAGTACCAGGATGGAACGGATAGAACGACATCGTTGATAATTAGTTTAGTTTCTTTGGCAACTGAGGTTTTGATTTTGTTAAAGTACATAGCGGCCAATTGGATGGAAGAGAACTCTTGTTGTTCACCTTGGAATCTGACTTTAGCACCAACTTGGCCATTAACGTTAACCAATGGGGCGGTGAAGAATGGGGCCTCTTTAGCGACATCTGGGTGGTTGTAATCTAAACCGACGATTCTCTTGATGTTGTCAACAGTGTTTTTGATGTTAGAGGTTTGTTGGGATTTACCAGCTTCACCAATGAAACGGTTCTTGGTTCCAAAACCAACCAATGTAGGAGTGGCACGGTTGGAGACTTCATTGACGACAACGTCAATACCTCTGTTTTTAGCGACAGCGACAACGGAGTTGTGGTTACCGAAATCAATACCAAATGGGGCAGAACTCATTTTGTGTAGTAGGAGTGTAAGATCTGGGAATTGAAGAGTTGTGGGTTTTGGTGATTTCATCCATTTTATGCCCATTTTGAATTTTTTCTTGTTGATGGAAAAAAAAAGTAGAACGAGTTACCCTCCTGCTTCTGGAAGGTTCCAGATGAGTTTCCTGTTTGGGAGTCGTGATCGTCATTTTGCGCCATTTTGCGCCATTTTGCGCTATTAACCGCGAATTTGTGCAATTACACATCGCTCGTAACGCTGCCTCTTTTGTGTCACTCTAATTGTATCGAGCTAATCAAAGGCAATCCAAAATCACAAGCTCATCTTCTTTTCCAACAAAGCAAGAAAGTTGCGATAAAGAGTTCACAGAATTTGCTAGACAATTTAGCTCAAAACGCAAACCATGCCAAAACAGAAGTTTATCCCACAGCCGAAATGCGAGCTTTTGGGACCTGTCTCCATCCTCATCCAATCGTGTTTAGGTCTAATCGCGGTCTCATTACTAGTCATCAAAAGAACATATGAGCATCCCAAAAGACCCTGGAAAATCTGGTTCTTTGACGTCAGTAAACAGGTCCTGGGTGCTCTGGGCATCCATGTTTTGAATCTGACGGTTTCACTATTGAAATCCAAAAGACTGATGTTATTTGTACGAAGTGCTGGTCATGGCAACCTTCCTGGAGATGACGAAGGTAGTGAATGTGATTGGTATTTCGTAAATCTTTTGATGGATACCACTATAGGTGTCCCAATTCTTTGGGGGGCCTTATTCTTGGTCTATCAAATATTCGAGTACTACAAAGTATCAGGGATTGAAAGTGGGAGCTATGGAGATCCACCACAATTCAGATCTTACCTAAAACAACTCATGATCTTCTTCATTAGCCTTGTGATCATGAAATTTTGCATTTATTTGTTGCTATACATTCCATTTTTTATCATGTATGCTGACTGGATCTTGAGCTGGTCGGATCCTTTCCCGAACTTGCAAATAGTTCTGGTAATGCTGGTCTTCCCGACCCTATTGAATTGTTTTCAGTGTTATGTGATCGATAACATCATCAAGTTCCCAACAGATCTATGATGACATCCTCTACAACTTGAAATTTTAGGCACTGTTAGAAATTAATACTCATATATCATTATTAACTTTATAAATGCATGCACTAAACTTTTTCAATTCCATTTTATGGTAGATTTACATCAAACCCCGAAGCCAATCTAATCAAATCAGAGCTTTTTAAGTTAAAATTAGCCTTTTGTAAGTTTTTCAGAAACTCATAAATCCCAATGTTATCATTCATTGATAGCAATTGCTTTTCGAAGATTTTGAATACAGCCAATGAGATTTTGAAAACCTCTTTATAACCATTCAACATCAAATTATCCCAGATTCTTAAAATCAAATGAATTGGCAAGCTATCAGAAAACAATGAGATAATCCAGTTGAAACATATAGGATCCAGTTCAACGTTTAACTCTTTGAAATGTTCATGAAGCTTGGGTAACTCTTCTTTGAAGTAGCCTTTCAATAAAGTCATATCGTCGGAAATATTACTCAAATTGAAGAAGCCAGTGGGTAGAATATTCTCCAACATACCCACAAAAACCCAGAATGCATCTTCCTCAACAGAATATACTAA
Source organism: Wickerhamomyces quercuum (assembly GCA_030556525.1). Classification (NCBI taxonomy): domain Eukaryota; kingdom Fungi; phylum Ascomycota; class Saccharomycetes; order Phaffomycetales; family Wickerhamomycetaceae; genus Wickerhamomyces; species Wickerhamomyces quercuum. Next base: position 250,296 of record JAKTUE010000018.1, read on the forward strand.
CAATAGGTTTGCAACTATGAAGTTCATTCCTTGACAATAACCGATCTTGGGGTATTTTCTACTTATTGCAATCAAAATGTTCTCTAGTCTTTTCAAGCCTGGTCCATTATCTTTGAAGAAAACATTGAAAGGCATTGTTCTATATAGATCTAGTTTAATCTGCGATTCAGCTTCGGTATTTGGAGCAGTACTATCCAGCCACCTAGTATATTCATTTGGTGTTTTTAAATCTTTTGACCCTGTCAATTCTGCCCATATCTTTGTTCTATACTGCATGGGAATACCATTGCTAACCAATCTACTAAATTCCTTATAAAGATGCTTATAATGTGAGATATTCTCACCATTAATCACCAATAATTCACCTTGTAGTTGGCCAATGTTCTGGTTTGTGTTAAGAAGAGTTATCTTCTTTATGAAATCATCCCATTGTTTGTTGTTCTGTTGTTGAGATTTATCATAATCATTGGCCATTTCTAATAACTTTGAAGTGATTGATATGTTGAAAGAGCTCTCAGAAGTTGAAGGTCTCAAGGATTTTTGATTTCTATTATAAAGAAAGCCATATTGATCAACATAATCTTCATCTTCCGCCCGATGTTTTTCATTATAAGCTGGTGGTTTCACATTTCTTGCATCAAAATTCTCCATTTCAACAGGAACAGGAGTTCTTAGTTGATTTGTATTGCTTATAATAGCGTCGTGGAAAGTCTGAGGCATATGATTCAAAAACTTATGCGAGACAACACCAAGCAATAAATTATTCTGATGATGATGGAGCTCTTCTTTAGCTATGACTCTTGCTGAAGCAGCACTTGGCGATGACGACAATGGTATTGACGATGATATAGGAGTCGGATGCGGAGGGGAAGACATTGAGTGTGGCCTCTTGTATCCTTTTGAAGTAACAGTGCTTTGCTGATCTTCAGCATTGAGATTATTCGACGAAGCCTTCGATGACAAACCCGGTTGTGTTTTAAGTGTAGAGATTGGACTCAATTTTTCAGACATAGCATCTTCTATCAAATCTTTAAAGTAGTCATCTCCGTTAACGCTTTGCAAGTCAACTTCACTTCTATCCAACTTCTCTTTCACCATTAGTTCAACCTGACTTGTACTAAATCCCATTTCATTTAGAAGCTTCATCATGACGTTCTCTCGAAGAGAATTCTTTCTCCTTATGACTGAAATCTCTGCTTCTCTTTGTGCCAAATCTGTGGATAGTTGTCTTATCAGATTAACAGCACCATACCGCTTGATCAAGTGTTGAATTGTGGAGCTGAAATGTAGTGTTTTGGGAATAGCGCTCGAGTCCAGTAGGTCTGAATGAAAGATGTTACCGGATGAAGCAATGGAGTCCACACTGTCTGAGGACTGATTTGAGTGTAATGGAGCATTTAGTGAGATATTTGAGATATCTTCATGAAGGGGCGAATAGGTGTTGTTGTTCTGCAGAGCAGAAGCTGGATTGACACGGTTTTTCCCAGTAGCGTACGAAATGCTTCTTGACCGCCTCAACGAGACTTTTTGATTCTGGCCATTGTGCATTTTGATGGCGGTCTCATTTGTCTTCCATAAGCAGCAGGTTTTATGTCACCTTTAGTTAAGTTACTCTTTGTTTGGTTTGGATTTTTAGTGCTGACCTTTTCGGGAAGTCACAAACAAAAGAGAGTTGAAAAGCAACAGAAACCAGTGAAACCGAGTAAAATCAAAGTGAAACAGCCAAATCAGCGAAGGACATCGATTTATAAACCGCACAAACTGACCTTGTAGGCCCTGTAAATGTCCAGCACTCCAGAAATAACGACTTCAATCTTCGCAGAGTTCACGCCTTCTCCTTCCAAGTACCAAAGAAGACATTCATCGCCATTGATCAACAAGACAGACACACGATTAACAGCCTTGCTCTTGAAGTCTTTTCCTCTGATAATCATCGCCAATTCCACCCTAGATTTCATACTATGGACTGCAAGGGAGCCGTTTCTGAATTTCTTCTATCACTGCCTGTTTTATCTGTTCATCTACTATTACGATGTTTCCATATATTATTGGTATCTTCCTCTAATACTGGTCCTGGGGTACTCCTCTGTGAACTATTATGTTAACTCAGTTTACCTAGATGTCACTCATGAAAACAACCCAACACTTGAAGAAATTGTGGACAACCTTGAGAATCTAAATATTCGAATGGAGATATTTCTTCGTCCTTTCAAATCAATTGAACTATCTGTTACAAAGCTAGCAAACTTTCTGTTTCTCATAACCCCAGTTCATATTCTTCTGATGAAGTACTTGGTAAGGGTCAAAACATTTTTGTTAATAACAATGGTTATCATAACAACTTTCCACTCATTATGGCTCAAAGCAACTGTTAAGATTCTTTGGAGATCACAGATGATCAGAAACGTTTTCAACTTCTTCATTGGCACAACGATTACCAACCCTTCAAACTATAATAACTACAAAATATTGAATGAATCCACGTTACCTGAGAACAAAAGTGGGAAGATTATACAGTTTCAAATCTTGGAGCATCAAAGAAGATGGGTTGGGATCGGATGGACTGATAGGCTATTACCATACGAAAGGTCGAGCTTCACGAATGAGGTACTGCAGAACTCAGTATCTCCAATGAGTTTCAAATTCCCCTTCAATAGCAAGCACTGGCAATGGCTAGAAGAGAAATGGAACGTTGACTTATCGTTTTGTGATAACAAGAACAGCTTAGGATGGGTCTATTTTGATAACTATTGGCAGAACGGACAGCCTGGTGATTCTATAACATCATACACAAGGACAAGAAGATGGACTAGAAAGGCTGTGTTTGTGACCGATCACAAATCTAAATAACCTGCCATCCAATGCTTATAACGAGATTAATGAAAGCTAATGAGTGTATACTGATTATGTAACAGATGTGCAGCGTATTACATAAGCTGTCATTCTTTTTTGATAATCCCGAGTTTCGGGACTTTCAAGTAAAAAAACAAGAGAAACAAACGAACAAAAACTTTAGTGAAAGACCCTTACAAGATCTGGCAAACAACACACTTAGAAAGCCTAGATTGTCTCGCTTCACGATGTTATTGCGATCAAGAGCGAGAGTAATACTGAACAAGTCACATATCAGGTTCTCAACATCAACGACAAGTGAGTTCTCCGTTATCAGAACCTGTGAAGTTAGGCAGATTACTAACTTAGCCTACTCAGATCCTTCACCATCTCTGTCATCACGAACCCCACAAAACCATGATAATTCTACTCCTCTGAGGTTTCATGGTAATACTGAGGTCAGTGGCTCAAAGGAAGAGCGGATGGATGTTCTTTTCGGCGGGCGTATAAAAGGCGATCTCAGAGTTTCATCTTCAAGAACAGAAGTTGGGAAACCTGTCATGATTGCAGGTGTTTTAGTTCCTGCTAGACCCAAGGAGCCTGATAACTGCTGTATGTCAGGCTGTGTTAATTGTGTCTGGGAACAGTACAACGATGATATCAAAGATTGGAGACATCAAAGAAATGATGCTATCAAGGCCATAAGTCACACGGAGGAGAAATGGCCTGCTGATTTTGATCCACCATTAGCTAAATTAGATATAAAGAACGTTCCAAAGGAACTAAGAAATGAAAAAAGAAGAATAAGTAGAGCCAAGAAGATTACCACTGCCTCATATTTCCCAACAAAGGGTAAACCAGGCGCACAAAATATCATCAAAGAACGAGAACAAGAACTTCAAACCAAGAATTCAGAAGCTGAAGAATCCCCAGATGATGAGGATGAGTGGAAAAATGTCCCTGTTAGTTTTAGAGTATTTGCAGAGAATGAAAAGAGAATAAAGCTGGCTAGGATGGCAAAGTTAAAAGCTGCGGAGGAGAAAGCTGCAGCTAACAACACTGCATGAGCTTTGGGGAACAGGCTTCTTAATACTCAACTGGTAAAGTGAGTTTAATTTATTTATGCATTTATATATTATATAGCATGTACTAGATTTGGTGCCTACAGGGTTTTGTTTTTTTCAAGACATAGCAAATATTCTAGTTTAAACACTTTTTAAGAAATAAAGATTTAACGTCCCACACAGAGGAGAAAGTTGTAGTTGGAATGAGTTCCGGAAGTTTTCACACATAACAAACAGATAGAAAATGTAGATGAATGAGGTACCAAGAAGTAAAAATAGACAACACACGATAAGAAAGAAGCAAGATAATAATACAAATAAGTCTCAAACTAAATTAGGCAAGACAAGACTGAGACAATCAGACCAAAAAGACCAGTAGTGGTTGAGAGTTCAATGTTTCCAACAGCGGCGTTGGATGAAGACGAAGCAGAACTACTTGCGGTAGCAGTAGCAGTAGCAGTATTGGCACTGGTTGAAGGAGCAGCTTTGGTGGAGGCACTAGTGTTTGACTGGGAGTTGATTTCATTTTCTGCATCAAAAACAACAATGGCATCCGGAACTTCATTTTCATTGGCATCAAAAATGGTATAGTTTGATTTTCTAGCAGATAAGTCATCAAGTAATCGACCAAATTTGGTACCATTAACACCAAATTGAATCAAGTCCGTAATTTCTTTAGGTTGATCTGGAATATCAAAATCAGCTCCAAAACCTGAGTAGATTCCAGTGATTCTGTCGGAATCACAGGTGATAATGTCATCGTCTTCAACGCTATTTTCGTAAATCGTTGGAACAGAACTGTTTGCATATTTATCTTGTAGGTGAACAAAATCTTCCAAATATTTAATTGAACCGTCACTCTCAATCTCAACAACACCATAATCAGATGCTTCTTGGGAATATTCATAGACAAGACCACCAGAAAATGTGTTGACTAAACCGCCAAACAGACCATCACTGATTTCATCAAAAGTTCTTGGAGAATTTTTGTTACAACCAAACTCACTGAATAGTAGAGGGATAGTAGCATTTGATAAAGTTGAATTCAATTTATCATAACCGCTGGTAGTCCAGTCAGAAGTACCTGAACACCACTCATAGGAGTTCAAGCCAAAAAAGTCAGAAGTTGATTCATCTTCATCTTCACCGTCAATATGACATTGGAAATATTCCAAAGTAGCTCTTCTCAACTCAACTCCATCAGCAGCCGAATAACCAACTGGAATAGTTCTATTAGAATGTTTGGCGATGTATTGTTTCATATCACGTTGAACAGCTCTCAAGTATTTTGGTGTGGTTTCGGCAAAATTAGATTGGTCATTAATGACCTCATTACCAGAAAAGAAACCTAGGACATTTGGATAGTTTTTGAAAGCCTCGATAAATCTGAAGACTCTTGATAGATAGACAGAGTTGTAAGTACCATCTGGATCGGCTCTGTTCAAATTTGAGCCATACTCACCAGAGTTGACGTCTAATAATAAGTAGATACCGGCATTGTTGAAAATGGTAACACATTCATCATGATCTAAGTCAGGGTTCAAGGAGTAGATTCTTATGGTGTTGATACCTAATTGTTGGAAGACATATGCATCTCTAAAACAGCCTTCAACATCAGTCAAAGCATCTGTACCAGAGCCTGAGTCATACCCAGAAGACCCACCAGGTTGATAGTCAATACCTTTGACGAAAAACACTTCGCCTTCAACAGAAGCATCGGTGTTAGGTTTGATAAATCTTTTACCTCTCACAGTCAATGGGATAACAGCATTGGTTGCACATAGCATTCCCATTAATGAAACGAAAAAACTTAACTTCATGACTTCAAAAACGGATTAAAAGCGCACTACGATAGAAGATTATGGACCAGATAGAGTGGTAGACAGTTTCAGGTCAAGCAAAACGCGCTTATATGGTAGAAATGAGTGGAAAAAAGTTGGCTTGCAGTGGGAATTCTTTGTTTGTTTATTGTGTTCATGTTTATGTTTTGATTTTCTTTTTTCTTTTTTAGACCATAAGTAAATCAGAAAAACAGAAACACGCCCGAGTGCTTTCTCAAAGTTCTCAGACACAATTCTCAACGTTCCTGGCTTGTGAAGAATGACCAATATTGAGCGACTACATGATTTTCTTCCGATTGCAAAGTCTCGTGAATCTACAAACAATATTGACTCTAATGTGATATTAGTGGATAAGTTGCACTTAATCTGTAACAGTTGGAATATGATTTTTTTTTCCCCAGTTGACTAATGTTCATTCATATTCTATATATCAGCTATATGATTTCAACTAATACATAGTTATCTTGTAATTTTACCTAATAACTGGTTATCTTGTTGATCAGTTTCTTATTGTTTCTTTCTTCTTGCAGCAGCATGGCGCCGTATGAGTTTTGACATATTACCTGCTCTAGCACAATTTGGGCTTGAGTAAAAACTTAAAATTTGTTAGTGTTTGTACCCTTATTAGGATAATTACCTCTTTGGGACTATTACACTTACCCGCTCTTCGAGCGTATATCGTCCATGCACAACTTCTTTTATATTCCTGTCTAGACTTGCGACTCGCCGCGAAAAATTGGTGATTTTTGCCTCGTTCAGGCCGAAAAAATTGCTCGTTGGGACTCGTTGGAGAGCCCTCCAGTGCTCGCAGAAGCTCGCCAGATCACTGAGATTTGGTAGGAGCACTATGTAGTACCAAAATATTCGTGTCGTGTCAATCAAAGATTGAAAATCAATATAGTTTAGTAATTCATAAACTGCAATATCTTGATGAAAAAACAAGAGAGTTATGTTCGTTCTCCAAAAAAGAATTGGACTTTGCGGTCTTGTTTGTAACCACATTCAGTTTTGTTATAAAAGTGACCACCAAAGCATCAGCTGATAAGGATATCACATCAACAGAATATCTATTGCTCATTCATGGTCTCGTCAAATCGATAGCAAGATCGAGAAACATAGCGATGGCTCAAGGATTTGACAACATTGCTAAGGCACTGTTAGCTGCTCAGAAAAAGGCACTTGAATATTACCACGAGGTGAAAGGAAACCACAAATTACTTTTGGGGTATATATTAAATCCTAAAACCATAATGGATCAAGAACACAAAGACTCACTTATAGATTATATGTCAAATACCTACAAGATGCATCTAAAGTCAGAGACCTTGCAGAACATGATTCAAGCAGACAATACCTTATTTGAAATTGAAGATAGAATGATAGATAAAGATCTAGGGCTTGGTAATTTTGGACTTTTCAAAGATGACTATAATGAAGTTTCTTAACAATATGAAAGTTCAAGTTCAGCTGGCCAAGAAGCTCCGGATATTGCAAAAAAGATTGAGAGGGAATTGAACGAGTTTCAATCCCTGAAGCAGAATCGTCAGGAAGGCTATATAAATATCACCCAGTCTTCTGAACTTATCAAATACATAATCAGC